>DWED01000593.1:0-10828 GCA_018245795.1 Protelbella ruficauda | reverse complement strand
TGTTTATACCTTAATAAATATTACCGGATTATAATGTTGACTTACATAATTAATTTCACGCAAGGTGCCCGCCCCTTACCCCTTACGAGGGGCGGAAAGGGATGCTCGTAAAAATATAATCAAAGTTTCATCGTACGAGAAGGCACCTGTACGCTTGTACCCACAAGTTTATGTTTCGCTCGCTCGGAAAATTTATAAATCTACAATGGAATGTCGATGAGTTTCCTCAAAATGGTGACGTCGTGAATTAGAACACGTATTGTATTAGAACTTTTATATCCAAGTTTCTCTCTGTATTTCATCCAACGCCGATTTACTTAGTAGTAATAATCATATATATAAGGACGATTTCACATATGGCCATCTGATCCCGATGTATGATACTTATGGGAGTCTTTATGTCTAAATACATATTTCGTTATATGGATAATTTTACACCCAGACACAAGACGAATTCTCGTACTCATAACCCAAATATTTTTCCTATCTATGAATCCGATCTATAATCCCCATCACAGCAATTCACTTATTATTTAACCAACGGGCCAGTTAATTTACACGCGAAACACATACATATATCTGGGTAAGATATCTGTTGGCATTACTGAGAAATTAAGGTCTGTTTACATCATTACATTGCTCATCAAATATACAATGATTTATGTCGTAGCTACAATCAATAAATGTATGTGACCATAAAATAACTATTCCACTATCGGAGCACAGCTAATATATAATGTCATAACGTGAGGGTCCAACGACAAATATTGACAAGCTGTTACCGAGGTGCTTAATGTGAGCGAAACGCCGTTAAAAAGGGATATAACAAATGTAATAAAAATGTTCTAGATTATAATGGAACGTATTGCATGTTCGTGTGTGTCTGTATATGTGTGTGGGTGTGAGCAGATCGTCAAACGTCGTGTTTAATAGACTGTGGACATAACTTTCTTTGTATATCGACAGTCATTTCGTGGTGTGAGTTTGCACAATGGACATCGCGGATTTTATGAGTACGGTCATTTTGTTGTTTACGTATGAATGCGACTTTGGTTAAGTTTCTGAGTAAATTTAAGGATTTAATAAAAGTATCACATTTGGTTTCCACAGTGCTCAAAATATTCCCGCTCAAATTAATGTACTTATTTAATCAAAGTGAAACTAATCTTGACAACGCATACTTAACTAGTAACGAAGTGTAAAAAATACTTATAATTTTACTTTTAGCTTTGCGTTTCAATAAACAATGGAAATAATAAATTTTAATATTTACGTAAATGTAACATATACGTGTAATGATTGCGCTTTATTAAAAAAAGCGCTAATAGTTTTTCTCTCGTTCTATCTCAAGTATGAGTATTACAAAGCCGATTCAAAAATAATTTGTACTAGTATGATTTAATCGATATGATTTAGTATAAATGGAATCTTATAAGGTTATGATAAAATAAACATTTTAAAATTTAAATATTTAATTTAGCATATACAGTTATACCAACATACATAAATTAACATACAGGCGGTATACGTCTATATTGTGGGTAGGAGGCTGCGTCCAATTCGAGAGATCGCATAATGCTAGCTCTATTGTTTCCTCTTCGGCTTCATTTCGCCGCGCTCTCAACAAACGTCTAATTTAGGCGGCAATCAGAGACAGTCGACGGGGAGAAAGGAGGGATAAACCGGCTTCGGCAAGCGAAAGTATTCGCGATGCTGTTTGTATGGCGGAGTGTTCTTTTATTTCAGTCTTATATCACGTTTGAACGAACATTACATTTTTAGTAGAAAACTCTCTGCCACTTTCTTCTTCTTGTGTTTGATATATCACGTATTTTTTTCTTATGTAGTGTGTTTAAAAGCGTACTTGAGTTGTACTTTTATTTGACATTTATTAAATTATTGCCATTTCATGTTATTTGACGAGTTAATTACACCAAAAATCAATAATTCTAAATACCTCACTATTTAATACTACTTTTAGGATTAGCTGAACTTCTACCGTTTTGATTTGTTGTTGTGGGTGCAATCGTTTTATATGAGTACACTTGAAGACACTTTTTGAACAGTTCATTTATCCTCTTCTACTCCCGGAACTAAATAACATGTGAGACTCCGCAAATTCATATTGTTAACTACATTCTTCAGTAAGATATGCCACACGTGTGTGTGCAGGGCATTGTACATAGAAATGATGGTGACGCTTCCTCGTTTCATGATACATAGGAATTTCTAAGACATTTGCTTGATAAGATGAAAACAAACAGCCGCCGTGTTTAGGCGACATCGTCAGACGATTCGAGTGTATTATTATTTCCTTTTCTACCTCATTCCGCATCGCATTGAGACAAATGTTTAATTTCGGTAGCAATCAGACACAGACAATGAGCGAGACTCGAGAGGTGAATGTATGGGTTTTGGGATATACTTGTAGGGAAAAACATCAATGTGTAGCGTATATTGAGAGTTAACCAGAGATTTATCTAAAATAAAGGTAGAATGTAGGTGTAAAGCATATGAATATATCATTATAATTTGCACTTTAGTAGAGATACGGAAGAAGGCGAAGAATTTAAAAGAAGCGCGTTAGATTACCAAGAATAAAAATATTTGAGACTAGGTGCCTTTTACCTACTCTAGAAAGGGACTCGGCGAGACGAGATCATAATAAAGATACAGATTTAAAGTGAAATATTATCCTAAACATTATCATCAATGTAATACATTATCATAACATACATATGAAAAATCTTTAACTGAACCACAAGGTCAAAACCATCGAACGTTTTTCGGTTTTGGAAAGAGCTATTATCTACTATAACAACAGTAAATCGAAATTCAACTGCGATTCAGCAAAATTTGCTTCGACCTGGATGCAAAACCGAATTTCCAAGTTACGAATACAAAAAATCAAAATTAAGTCAATAAGTATTGGCCGATGCTGTAGCTGCGAAGCGTCTCGTGGGCATGCTCGGGACAACCACTATTGCAATTTGTCTGAATTGGACACAATTCGCCGTAGGAAAGGAGAAAACATAAAATCGCCAATATTTAAAATACTCGTTTAACGGTATAATTTATAAATTATAATCGCCTAATGGTATAAATTGGTAAAAGAATTACTAAATACTCAAAAGACTGCAACGATATATTTGCAATATCTGCAATATTTCGTAGCGTAAATGTCCGTTAGCAAATGATTGTTGTAAGACTGTAGGGTATTTATTATCAGCAGGATGCAGCAGCCTTTCGCCAGCCTTTCCTTGAGTTCAAATTTTAGCGCAACAACAATTTTTTTAGCTTTGAAATTAAGTATCGTATGCTGTAACTATGAATTAAAATATTGCAAGGAAACTTGTACTCTAGAGTTATTCCTAATATTCACTATAGCGTGAAAACTCTACCAACTTACACTTGGCCAACATGGCAAACTGTGCCCATAATCATTATTTTTTTTTGGAGAGAAGACATATGCCCAACAGTGGAATGAGAAGAATTGTTACTTATAAATAGAATATACATAAATAAACGTTAAATAACCGTTCGTATACCGAAAATACCACAAAGCAAATAAAGCGAACAGCGGCGGCCTTATCACTGAAACGGCTTTCCTCCTCCCCTTCTAATATCTAAATGTGTGTTACATAAAGTCATTAGTGCTACGGGAGTTCGTGCTTTGATTACAGATTACAGGGTAAGTGCAGGTGATAACCAATTATTCTCCGTTAGAATCGAAGTCTGGACAAAACCCTTGTTCAGTTAAAATGTTATACCCACCTTTAACTTTAGATAATATGGCAAATGCTTGCTATTATTAACTTTTAACTTTTAAGATTGTTTTGATTATTATTATTACGATATTATTTCTTGATTACGTTCGTACCTATTTTATAATTCATTAACACACCAACTGCATTATAGACTTTCTCAGCGGAAAGTTTTTATGCGAATTATACACGCGAACAACATTTCCAAACTTTGTTATAGACTATATACAGCTATATAAAATAAAATTAACGAACTCTTAATGTTTGTGAGTTTTTGAAATAATGTTTGGATGCTTTTTTGTGCCAAGATATTGCAGTAAATTGAAACATTTTATAAGCTATCCTAAGTTTATCTTGCAAGTGAAAATTTGCGATTTCATAAGACAATAATCCTTGAACTGAACTTGTATGAGTAATAGTTAGTTATTTTACGTCGCTGCGTTTCAACGAAGTGAATACCTGCGGTTATTAATTTTCCTTTTACTCCTTCGCCGATATTCCGAACGAGTTGGCAATAGTTGAGCGTTCCGTGAGGCTTCGGATCCCGTTTGATTAGACCAGGACTATTCAGCCCGTCTGCGCAAAATTGGTTATTTTGTTCTAGGTATTGATTGGTTGGCTTCGTCTGAGAAGCCTTTGTTTGCTCACGGTTATTGCCTTTGATTAGTTTGGACTAAAATCGCAAATTAGATTTATGTATACTGTCAAATTAATTTAGAGAGTTGCTGGGCCCCGGGCAAAATTTGTCGGAACTTTATTGTGCTACATACTTTGTCTATTAAGCTCAATATGACAAAATTTAGCTACATAACCAGTAGGCACAGGAAAAACCTACAATGTCCCTCGGAGATATGTTAATAATCTCGCAGACGCAAGTCTGTGCATCACAAAGGACGCCTTCTGATTTGTCCGGTGTCGTTTTACTTTAATTCGTAGTCTGTCTGCTTTCCCGCCCCCGGCTAGCTATTGTGACAAACTCTTCTAAAATTCATGAGACATTCCTAATGATTTAGCATCCGACATTTATAAGCAGACTAAGTTAATATATTTTCTTCCAATTGAAAATTAGCCATCTTACGCATGAGAGTTCTCAAACTAAAGGTTATATCCCATGAAATTAACAAAAGCCTTCTATCATGTATTCATAGGGATGCCGTGTCCTGAAATTGAACATACATAATACTGGCATATATCCATTTTCAATTTTAAGTAAAATATTGAGACCGAGGGTTATCCTTACGTATAAATATGTATAATTTTTTTTACTCTTTATCTTATCCTAAGACTAATAACTCTTAGATTTATTACTATGCACTTGTATTCGTATTTTGTCTAAAACAAATATGAATTATACAATATCTGATTTTTCTCTCTTCGTCTAATTCTTTAAGATGAGTTAATTTATCTTATGAAGCCAATCCAAATCCCCATTTAAATATTAGCGTCCCTAAGGAAGACAAAATGTAAGCACCATGCTGTAGATTAATCTCAATGTGGCCAGGAGAAGCTACTCCCTTTAATAGAGCTTTGTTAGGACCCTGAAAGGGACTATAAGTTCTGAAACAACAATTTCAACTTTTTAACAAAGCACCCTTTTGAAACCAGAAAATTTAACTTAAGGTCTGTTTTTTAAAATGATGTATAGATGTAATGAAAAGTTTGAACCTCGAAATGGTTGGAATCCTTGGTCGGCTTAATATTATTTTTATTTTGTTGTTCTGTTTCCGACTTAGTTTTAATTGGAAGTGCCGCAATTTCATACTGATTTTAAAGTTTTCGTACGAACCACCTGCTTGGTTTGTAATGTTAAATAAAGTTGTAGATGGGGATTTAAATACAAACTAGTCGACGTTTACTTAAAATATATTGTATTTCCTGTAATGTAGAGCGTTTCATAGGATAGCAATTAAATACATACATACATATATCTTGGAGTTCCATGCCGTTTTCCTTTTAAATCCCCAGAATCTGTTATTCCAACACAAACCGTCCTACAGAAACAGTGGCAACAAACAAATTTTAATAAAATAATGTCAAAATCCTAATGGTGTCAAAATAACGAGTTGACTTCGTAGATACGCCTGCAAGCTAAATTAGGATTTCTCCCCACTACAGCTTTATTTTTGTTACATCGGTTACCATTCACTCAATTGCAATACACTAGCCTAAAACACAATCAGATTAATCAAAAAAACTGTAATTATTAACATTTCTTTAATTTGATCTTATGGCCATGCTATCGTGTGATAACTTAGCGCTATTAAATCTTCTTAAAAACTCATAACTGCTAATGATCATTAGCAGCGAAGCAA
Organism: Protelbella ruficauda; assembly: GCA_018245795.1. Taxonomy (NCBI): domain Eukaryota; kingdom Metazoa; phylum Arthropoda; class Insecta; order Lepidoptera; family Hesperiidae; genus Protelbella; species Protelbella ruficauda. The sequence goes on along the minus strand of DWED01000593.1, from coordinate 4,752 downwards.
TCAGTGCCAGTATCCGTATTCGGGCATAAAGCTCCCGAGGGAACGTGGGGTTAATTGAACCCAGTGAAGAGTGAACTGAATATTCCTGTCAATCTCTTCGACATTTCACTTTGGGGTTCTTGATAAAATTGACTGTTTTAACATAAAAGCTGACTTGTTAATATTAATCTATTATGCTGCTAGTACTTCTACTGATGGTACAGGTCAGTACTAAGGAACCCAAACCCTCCAGATTGTTATCTTTTGGGCTGTTCTGTAGGGAATATTTCGTACAAGATTCACAAACCCGAAAGTTTAAAGTTGCCCGCACAGACTTGATAACTGTCATTTTTAAATAACTTTGAAGACCTCTGCTTAATGCACACTGATTTCTAAAGCATTTCACATTTTGTGTTCTGTAGACAATATTAAAACATAAATATTCACAGCCGAAAGTTTGGTGAATTTATTTATTTACACTTCATTGTTTTATACAGTGGGCGGACTTAATGGCTTTAGACATTATCTATCAGACAAATCTTATCTTATCTCAAATTGGTTAGTTGCCGTTCATCCTTAACTTTATAACTTTTGAAATAGAACTACCTCAACAGAGCCTCTCCACCCCTGCTTTACTGGCCTCAAAACATCATGACTCGCCAAGGAGACCGAACATTTAAAAAGATCCATAGAAATTAATACATCATCAAATTTATTGTAGTGATTTTACTGTGGTAATTTGACGATGATTATGACTAAAATTAAACGTGAAAGGAGCAAACTAGTTCAGAAAGTTCAGCCAAAAAAGTTTAATGTAGATGCTTATGTTGAATTAAAGGAACCCTAGCCGGAGCATAAAAATGGTTTAGTAAAGGGGTCAACAGTTGGGTTGAATAGAATTGAATAGACGGTCCCCTATCAGTGTCGTTAGGGGTCCCTTGCAAAGTAAGCGAAATGAGCAGTAGTTCAAATTAATATACTTTTGGATAACATACTCGCATGTCATAAATATTGGAAAGCCTACTTTTAGCGCTTGGACATTGAACCTCTCTATATAATTGCTCTGGGGAGCAAGCTTGAATAGTTTCATTAATTGCATTTTTAAATTTTCTGTTGATCTCCATAATAATTTAAGTATCAAAAAGAGTGATTCGTATGTTAGTCTAAATATATAATAGAACATTACAGAAAAAATAATATACATTGTATGTGGTATATATAAAAATAATACTGTTATTTTCGACTTCACAGTTCCTTACCGACATTTGGAACTTAATCAACCTTAAATACTTTTGAAGACTGAACAACATTTAGTACTTCACGCAACTTCTTGTAGCCTTCCATCATCTGCGCTGCTATACATCAACCCTTTAAGGCATTCAGTAATTAGCGTTGTTTGAGTGCATGCAGGTAGTTGTTACGCACTTCCGCTGCGATTCTTATTTAATGTTCGTTAGATCTATGCGCGGGTCATTGAACTCGAGGGCTGTTGAAGCTTTTAATGTTTCAAGTTGAAACTCCTGAGAGCATCAGCGATATGAAGAGCACTTAGGGCGTAATGACGTCACATTGAAAACAAAACCTGATAATATTACAGATATAAATAGACGAGCACTAGTAAACATTTCAAAAGTGAGATAGTCATCAGAATCAGAAGCATTCTCATACAATCCTTTTAAGAATGCTGACTACTACTTTTTAGGGATGCCATTTGCGCCATGGCGAAGTAAGAAATAGAACCCTTCTCAAATAGAATTTATTTTTGAAATTTGTAAATAGAATTCTTTAGGAACATTCAATTCGGATTTAATAGGTTATTTGAAATTATGTCAGTTATTAATCAATTAATCAAATGAAAATAAATTGAATCCTAATAAAACTAGGAATATTTATCTCTTTTGACTATATGAAACACGATATACAGACACTCAATTGTTAACTGTTAGGTGTATCTAACTAAACGGCGACTAATGTGAAATAACTAAAATGCTAGTAATAAAGATACTTCAATATTTTTAAAACTTTTTGATACATTCCCGACTTTAAATTCGAACGCAAAGTGGAATTCTCTGTCGGATTCTCCTCAACTTTGCCTCTTGGCAAAGAATGGCCTATTCCTATTCAGTTTTAATCCTTTCCAGGACGCAAGTCACTTTGCTTTGCATGGCTCTATATAGATATATATACACGTACGTTCATGACTGAAGTGCAGAAAATGCGATGGATGGAATATATACGAGCTCAGACTAAAAGATATATATGTAAATAGATATGTAAAATTGGCGATATTTTCAATTCGTCACAGTCGTGACTATAGCGAGTGAATTAAGTTTTTCTCTCTGAAAATTTTATATTTACTTAAATTGGCACTCCGTGCTATTTTTGAGTTTTAGCAGTTTAATTGTTCAATAGTCCAGTTAATTATCCAGAGCCAGGTACCAGATAGTAGAAGTATGGGTCGAAGAAGATATCGGCTCAAAATCGTACGCCAAAGGTACAATAAAAACATCCGGTAACTTCGTTCCATGCAAAAATTCAAGTCGTCTTAGTAATCAACACCCTTCGATAAAGAAGATGGCACTAGAAGAAGATGTTAAATTGACATCAATGTACATTTTGATCTTGTACATTGAACTATAAATCCCAAAGCAGAAATTCCTGGAGAGTCCAAACGCGCGACGGCTAGCGACGGCCACGACCCTCAATCATGAGGGCACGATTAAAAAGAAAAGAGATTAAACTAGAATGTAAAATATGAATGTCAAATTTAAATTTTTACGTCATTTATAAGCAACATACAGCAAATTTGTACTTGTTAACCTTGACTTATGCTCGTTACTTCAATATAGTCAGTGTAAAAAGTAACACGCGTAGCTCTACGGGAGGTTGTTAGCGAACTCGGGTTGACGAGCTCCGAGCTCATCACAACGACGATTTGGTTTACGACCGCCTCGTGTTACGGGGTGGAGTGAAGGGGGGGAAAGTTGCGATAAAAATTGTAAACGTTCAGTATCTGTGACACATTGTACGATATGGATACAAATTTTAGGAAAAAATATAGATCACGGTGTTACACCAGTCATCAGACCAATGATCTGAACGATGAAATTTGTGTGTGTTTGGTATCGATTGCTCACGTTTAATGTTGTGTAATGCCATATAAATATTTTGAGGCCGATTAGGATGAGCAAATAAACAATTAAATAATCAATATGTAGGTACCCCCGGATACCTACATACGGTCAACCGGTTCCGACTGAGACTGAACCTGTGCTATGGTAACTAGACTATAGAGAAACACTCATTTTATATATATTTAAGTAAGCGTTTTTCACACCAAGAAATAAATACTTGTCCTTCGTGAGAATCTAACCTTCTACCTCCGGCTCAACCATCAGAATCATTAACCATTAGACCAACTGGTCATATACATCATATGAGCCTCTTGTTCTGTCACTTGTGCAAGAAAAATTGTTCTATTTTCTTTTTTAAATATTCTCAAACAATGAAATGTCCATGAGAGAAAAGAATTATATATATTGAAAAGACTTAAGCGTACTGAACGAAAAAAAGTCACACCGTAGTGAGTAGGTGTGCAACCAAATAACAGAAACCAATGAATAAATTTGCTCAGCGCACTCTCTAAACTAAATCTGCAAGTACACACTCGGCTCGTGTACCGCCCCGCTACAACGAAGTATCGTACTACTTATTGATCAGAAAGTTCGGATACTGGCTGATGAGGGAGTCAGAAGTGTCCAAAATCACATGTATATGAAGAGAGTAATAAATGTAGAAGAAGCATGTCAAGTCTGTAACGGTTGAGATGTTTGGATCTCGATGCTCTCAGTCTTTAATAATATTGATAAAAATATTAGTAGGTACTTCAATCGGTTACCACTAATTACAAGAAGATGTATACAACAAATAAACACCAATTCTAAAACACAACAACAACAAGCACAATTCTAAAACACAACAACAACAAGGAAAATTTTAAAAAATCTTTATTAAAATGGGCCAAGTGATATTCGTAGTAAGCAAGCGGCATGCACCATCAATGAACTTGTCTCATTTCCGGCACTCCCGCGGGGACTCGCACTTCGCCTCGAACCAGTTCTAGTATACTCTAATACTCATGTCGGGTGTATTCGCTTCGTTGGGTTTATATTATCAAATATCGTTATCTGTCAGATTAGACACGTGTATGATGACACCTCCTAACCTGTATCCGTCTTTCATTACATTAAACGGTATTGAGTACAACTGATTAGTAATCCACTACGCTGTTGCAGTACTATTTGTTGCGATAAGGATTAGAAAAGAAAAATTACACATAGGAAATTAGCATGAGGGCTGTCTTATTATCATTATAAGCTCATGTCGACATGGCTAGTTGTTATTTGTGTTTATTTAAATTTCATTTATTACTAATATTATTATTTTAGTAATGATTTCATTATCAACTATATTCACCGGATTTAAATTTTTTTATAGGATTCTGTTTGTAGACAGATGACACATTTCTAAAGTTTTACACAGAACGCAATTTTACAATCAAAAACACACTGCAATCTAAGCTTTAACACACAGCCGTCCTCTGTTTCGTCAATCTTCGAACGAGCGAACGGGACAGACATATTCATTTGGAGAGCTCAATAGATACAGTAAAAATGGCAAAGGGTAAGCAGTCGGGGGTCGATTTCGCAGAGTCCATTTATAGTAGACGGGTAGTTGGAAGGAGCGAGTGGGCATAAAAGTTGTTACGATAGC
>DWED01000592.1:0-10830 GCA_018245795.1 Protelbella ruficauda | reverse complement strand
GCCCAAATCAATTGCACACCAAGCATTGTATTCCCTTTGTCTGCTCACATGTCGTGTAATTACGGCTTGGTAATACTAAACTAGAGATAAAACTTCTGCAAGCTTTCCACTGCGATATTTATTTAATAAACATTAGGCTGAATGTATGGTGTTCGAATAAAATGCAGCAATTTATATCTCTTACATTTGTGCTATCGAGATTTATGTTGTAGTTGTATCACCGTTAACTGCTGCCGACTAATTACATGTGTGGTGGGTCATAGCAGACATTACGATATGCGATAACAGTAAAACTGCAATAATGGCTGCAGTGACGCCGTCCGAGTCAACATTCTAACACCTTCTTTTATGTTATCCGCCGTGGGTCTAATGAGACAGGACGCCATTAATATCTATAGCGGAGAAAACGATCAACGTTTATTTTAAAATCTAAAATCTAAAAAATCCTATTGTCACTTAGAGAATCTAATAACATCTTAAAAAAAATAAAAGATAATTGCTTATAAATATTGTGATTTTCAAAAATATATCAACATAATTAAAAATAAATCGAAAGCGCTAATTTTATTTTCAGTAATTAAATTCTTGTACAACTATTACATTGCAATTCTTTTCAAAACATGACTTGATACATGAAAAAATTAAATTCCTAGCTATTATCAATAAATTTTAAAACGTAAAATACGTATAGAACACCTGTGTCCACATCGAACACATTAATATCGATCAATAATGCATAGCCGAACGCTTTTGCTCAATCGTATCTGCAACTTGCTCAAAAGTTCCGAAAGTGCGTTAAGTCATTTCCGATTGTGCATAATGAACGATGAGGTAACACCATGGATTTGTGGGTGGAAACATCCTTTAGCGACAAACGACAAATACTTAGGCATTGTGTCGCAGATATTGCGTCAAAAAATCTACGACCCAGTATTTGTCGGCGGCGACTCGACGCGAATCGCATCCGCTCTTCCGACTTTTGTCGGTGACGACCCATTGTCATGTCCGATATTTTTGATAAAATTACGTCACACAATACGACCAATGCTCAATGGCTTGTTGTTCGGTTGTTGTTATTGAGCGTTTGATGAATGGGAGTCCATTTAGTTGCGTGTCGTTCCTTCCGTTTTGTTTCGATGTTATTATATCATGTTCTAATGTTTATTGAATATGACTATCCTTGAACAAAAGTTCAATATAGTTTATCCAGTTGATACATGGTTCCGAAAAAATAACAAATGTACCTATATAATCAGCATCATCAACCCTTTTATCCTTCCACCGTTGGAAACCGGCCTTCTCTGAGAACGAGAACACTGGCCAAGTGCGGGATAGCAGACAAATCTACCTACGAATCGTTAATATTTCTAAAAGAATTACAACATTTGAATTAATGGATGTAGGGTAAACCCTTTGTCGTCCTGTATCTATGCTTTGTCAGATTTAATAGCCCGAAAACGCTTCGGGCACCGTTACAACTTACCCGAGTCTCGGCTTGTTTTACGCATTATTAACCTCGCAAACCAATTACGCAGATAACACTGACGGCTTCATTTTACTTGATGTAACAATAAAATGAAAATCAAGATTGTGCATTAGCATATTAAAAAGTTCCGTAAATATTTAAATATTTATGACATTGATGCGATTTTGAATAATTGTAATAACAGATAGCAACTACAATGTTCTCAAGTTTGCTAGTTATGGCAAGAATATTTTTTAACCTAATTGTTACTGGGAAGTACCACTGCGTCTTTGATAATACCACTTAGTAACATCCTTAGAATTATTATGCCAATTAATTTTATATCAGGATTAGCAAAGCTAACTCATATACAACAGATTTTCATGTCAATCAAATTTTATACTGGATTGGATACATTATGTTCATGGACTGCAGCGACCACAATCATCTGGCCCGCTGGAAATTAACTCACTTTTCAAACACTAAACATGTAGTTATTAGTGTACACAGGTTTATGTATTATGGTATATGTATGTATATTTCGTTTATTAATCAATAAATTTACTAATATCTCATCTGCCACAAAGTTGCATCATCCACCCAGATTTCATTATTATAAAATATCATTACGCATAGTTTCGCCCTTAATAACAACACTATTATTATGAAGATGTCCAAATAAAAAAGTTTTTCTATTTCTAAATATTATTTCTAAATATATCCTATTTACGATAAATTTTTTTCCTACAACTTCCTACGTCATTCGAATATTACAAGATAAATACATAGATGATAGAATAAAAAGTACCTAAGAAGATTACCGGTCTTCTTTAAGAATACGTAAAGCCATTTTATTCATTAAATTGCTTAACAATAGCGAATCAATCTCAATCGGGCGCGTCGGGCCACCAGCGGGCGGCATGAATGCTAAAACAACTGGCAGTTAGCAGGGTGTGAAGGGAATGATTAGGCAATATCCGCACCCTCCCTGCCCTTCCAACCCCCAACGTTACATCTCACTTAATGCCCAGGGTAGTTTGATCGGACATCTGATTTTGGATACACTCGCAACACTAGCGTTGCGGGTAAAGATTAATGTAACATCTTTTCTGTTGACTTTTGCTATTTGCTTTTCATCTTCTGTTTTACATGAGCATATTCGTACAAGTGTCAATAATGTCAATAATGTTTGTCACTGAATCTCTTCATAGGGTAAATAATATAATCAGTTCTTTGTTATCTTCCGTTTTGAATGTTTTTAAAATGTCAAAAAAAAATTTAAATGTTTGTTTCGAGCGTTTTGAAGTAGTTTATACATATACGCTGTACTAAACGAATCATTTAAATAAATAAAAAATAAAAATAACAATAGAACCATATTGTATCCAGAAAATAGTGTACCCTATATAATATTAATGAGAAAAACCATACAAATCGAATTACACAACCTGAAGAAATTTTCAAATAAACGTTATTCTGAACATTATACTGACTCAATATAAATCACACTGATCTACTCCAAGGCACTGTCAATAAAGCATATTGTATATTGAAACGTAACGTTGAAAATTTAAAATAAATATTGCTAGTATAATCTTGTCCTATGAAGCTATTTCAAAGCAATCTCATTTACTTTGCAAATCCTTTGTCTACGGGATAAACGCGTCTAAATTAAAATTCAAACAAGGGGCTCGCGATCTGGAGCAGCATCGAGGCAGATATTAAAGGGATCCATCACAGCAGCTTTGTGGCGTCACCCTTTATTCGCTTAATTAGCGCCTCATTGTCAGTTCACTGATACCGTTTGATTTTCAAATCTAATCAGACATTTATTTACACCACAACTGTTTCTACTTTCAAATTGGCTTAGTTATATATGTGTTAATAACAATTTCTTATACCAGCTAGTGAGCACACTATACATACTCATTATCCTACCTTAGGAGTAGACGGAAAATAGCTATTTCCACCGTCTACGGTCCTGTCAAAGTTTTGGGCTCTTCTGCTCTTATTACAATCGTCATAGATGTGTGCTCATTGAAGTAACGTTTAAATTGGCCTTCTTTTAGAATATTTTTGATTTGGTCAATTGATTGATTGATTTTTCTGTCGTTTAACAGACTAATGACTCAACATTAATTGCTACACTGTCTGTTGTGTATCGTGTGTCGTGTGTGGTGTATAGAATCTTGTGGCGTTTTATGGTCCAGATCTACACAGTTGTAATACGATAACTAGTCATAAAAGTTAGTTGACAGCATTGAACTTTTCAATCTTTGAAATCCCGTTTAGGACTTGCTGATACATACTTAAAAGTTTGCGTTCAAATCATTCTAAAATATACTATCAGATCTTAAGCACAAGTTCGTTGGGCTTGGTTTAATTCTTAATATTAACAATATTACTTGATCATTGTTATTAATTTTATATTTGAAACAAATAATAATATCCTTATAAGAACTGTGCGTCCTAAATGCATTCTAAAGCTTTAATACTATTTTTTAAAAGAAACCTTGTGTGGCCATGTTTTGAAATTTTACTAAAAATAATCAATCATCATCCATATCATCACCAGCCTATCTCAGTCCTCTGCTGGACAAAGGCCTCCCTTCAGCGAGTTTTTGTCCTTACTTCCTACGCTGGGCATACAGATTGCATAACGTAGCTTCTCGCACTGCCTTCGCTGCTGCTAATCGGTAAATAAATTTATGCGTAACATAATGTTAGCAGGAGTGCGCGTAAAATTTTAATAAAGTCGGCTTGTGAGTTAACGCTCAATATAAACGAGCGGAAGTGATCCGCGGACACAGCTACGGATTACGTGTAAATCCGCGTATGGTGTTGCATTCTGCGAGGGTACGCAGCGGAGGTCCAATGTTTCAAGTTACGACATTATGGCGATTTCTACTTCATAACCTTGTTTATTCTATCTCAAAAACAAAGCGGATTTATTCTGCAATAAACCTACTTGCTTAGTGACAGACAATCATATTAAGAGACAACAAAAAAAATAGAAATACAAGAAATGTAAAAAGACAAATATTAAGTGTCGTTACTGATAGATTGAATAACCGATTAGTACTAACACAAGTTGTTTGAAACTGAATGAGTTAACCAGATCGAAATACGCCGACCTGTAAAAAGAAAACACTAACATGAGACAGATAAGAATGAATGTAGCATTTTAAAGCATACACGTAATTTTAACGAAAGATCGTAATTAAGATGATAAGTAGAGAAGCTCAAATAAGAGATAACTACCGAATCTTGGAGGAGAAAATATCATCATCAGTATCAGCCATTTTTTTTGATAAACTGTTGAACACCGGGACTCCTTTTAAACATAATAAGGAATAAGATTATAGTCTTATATATCAAGATTGTTAATTAGACTACTCAACTATCTTGACCAAATAGGTTAACTCTGAAGGTAGTCTTTGAAACCGGTGTGTATGTATGAAGAGAGCGATTGATGTGGAAGAAGCCGTCAGAACTGTAAGGATAGATATATTTGATACTCAGTGAGCTCTGGCCACCCCGGAAGTACTTGGAGATATAAAAATAGTAACAGACTCCCGAATGATCAATGTAATAAATCTTCGCAAACATCTTTTAACTAGCACCATACCCAAAAATATAGGGGTGGCTGCGACACAACAATCAAAATGTAATGGTGGTTTTAATATTGTCGACGATTTATAAGGATAAGTCAGCGAAAGTAAATATTAAATTTGTTAGCGACACTCGGCAGATTAAGTGGGAGGGTCCACTGCCTCTTATTGGTTCCGAGGGCTTGATAACATCGATAGTTGTTCCTGTATTAAAATCAAACATGAAGCTGTATGCAATATTGTTTAATAAGCACATAAAATAATAAACTAGCAACACGATTTGAATTGACACGGATTACCTATGTATATAATAGGGGTCAGTTATACCCTGAATTGAATTTAGTATTTTAATTATATTCAGAATAGATTTTAGCATGAATAATAAAGACGAATTCTGTTGATGAATAATTTTCTTGATAACTGTAGTATCACTACATGTTATGTTGGTACGTACATGAAACAAAAAGTAAAAAAAAATATTTTTTAAATTTTTGACAATTCTCTCATTTCGCAAGAACTAATTATGTAATTTTACAACAATTTCATATGATACTTTTTATCGGAGTCAAAATGTACGACATAATATTGACATAATTTTTTAGTTTTTTAACAGTTTACCATACATACACACAAGCGCAAAAGCTTTATGTAGGAAAAAAACAAATCTTGTTCATGTCATTATGATTTCTTTGAAGATTTAACGTGAAATAAATCATAGATAAATACTTTCTCACAATTTTTCATTTTATTTATATTTAAAACGCTCGGTATTTTAGTGACTATGCCTACCACACCCATCAAACTTACTAAGATGTCTTATTTCATTGTAATATTCTGCGCTATTAATTTCAATCATAAGGACCTTAGTATGTCCTACTTAATATAGCATCAGATTATTATTCTTCTCTATACTTTACGCGTCATGTACAGAAATTCGTTATTACTTAGGAACAAAAAACCTATTCTACCAAGTTTTACATTGCGAAATGGTAATAAATTGATAATCAGGAATATCTTAAGTCGTCAAAAAACCACCTACGGGCCAAAAAATATGTTACAGTTCCAGGCTACAAACGAACAGATCCTAAACTGCTCGAAAATCTTTCATGATGCATTTCAAGTAGTTTCGTTTATCCAATGACTGACCGCACCCTCTGCTCATGAATGCACTAATAGAATTCACATGCCTTAGAAAACTGACCTAGAGTGATAAGAGACCTTTTGACTGTCTCGTTAGGCTAGTTGCAAGCGCAAATGCTGATCAAGATGTCCTGGGTTCGATCCCAGAGTCAGACAAAGTATTTTTCACAGTAGTTTCACAGAATCTGGGTTTGTTCTCGCGTGTATGGAATTAATCTCACGCACTATTTCATGTTAAGACATATTAAAATCATCGGTGAAACGTAGGAGTGTCTTTCACCCCTTCGCTCATCCTGTCGGGGAAATATAGCCATGATGTTATGTATAGATAACCTTAAAATTATTTTATTAATAGCCAGGATTTGATCCCGAAACCCCCGAACGAAAAGCTGAAACGTAACCCAATAATCTATGTAATGTGAAATAATGGTTTTTCTAATAAACGAGAAGTAGTACCTAATAATAAAATTGTCTCATCTTCCATAGCTTCCCCTTTAGAGAATTTGAAAAGAATGACCTCAGTTAAATAATCGGTTTTAGTATTATCTACTTTCGTATCACATTAATTTATTAATCACAGAAATCAGATAACCTATTGTAGTATTTCAGTATAAACTAATTCAGCATAACATACATTTATTAATGAGGTAAGTTATATAAGGTATTCCATTACAACGTGTTTTAGTTTAACATTAATTTGTTAAGGACGTAAGTAAAATAACCTATTTTAGTGTCGTCAGAGCGAGGACAACAGAAACAAGTTGCAACACAAGACGTCTAAATATTCTTACTGGGAGGAAATAAATCTGAACATATTGCGCGAACGTCAGCCAAGAGAAACAGCTACCCCTTGGCTGCCTCGTTATTGACCTCTCACTCTTTTGTTTTATCCTTTTCACACTTGAGCGAAAATTCAGCTACTAAAGAGCATGCTGTCTCACTCCAATTTCAATTTACTCGAGATGGATTTTCAGGGCTTCATAAGATCGTGTCGGTATACGTGCGAAAAAGTCTGCAAGGATGACTTTTTGTATTTACGCGAAATAAAACAGATAACAATAATAGATACTTCTAGAACATATATACATACATATTCTTAATTTTGCATATAATTTATATCAATTGCAAGCCAGATTGAAAAAATTGTTGAGTAATTTTTTGTCGATTTTTACTGTGTTTTTAAAATATCGTATTTATACAAGTAGGACCACATTTGATGATATATCAGATATGTTCACTTAGACGTCACAAAATCTACTTCGTTTATTAAACTATACGTCTATAATAGTTTCTTCGCTGCATTCTAGCTGGTCGTTCTTTTCTGGTGACGTGAAGAGGTCAATAGGATGAATAAAATACTGCGTAGGTACCTCCTATTGTATATTTAACACGTTACACTTTGGTTTATCTTTTCGGACATTGTAACCTTAAAATGTGAAATATATTATTAATATTATAATATATTATAAATTATTACAATATGAATCATACTATGGAGTTAACCTTTCCCTCTGTTAGACCCGTGTTCCAACAGTGACAAATGGATATCATACAACAGCGTTACGTTTTTATTACAGATATGTATCTTTTTTTCTACAAAAATGAAAATACCAAAATAATAGTAGCTTCTCCAGATTTTGAGTATACTATGTTGCCATTAGGTAATAGTGACGACACAGCTTTGCTCCCGTGGAGAGAAAGCAATATTGCGATCTTTGCTTCTTCTTTTAAACAACGGCGCTAAAGCTATTCGATAATGGAAAAGCAAAAATACTCTTTACTATTTTTATTTCACTATTTGTTGTTAAACTAGTTATAACAACCCCCTGTTTAATACTAAAAATTTTAACCACTAAAAGTTACATGTCCTAGTTAACGTGTCTCCAATGGTCAGTGGGCCTGACTTCTTAGTGGAGGTCGCAGATTTTATCCCAGTCGGGACGAATATTTGCATAATCAGCTCAAGTATTTGTTGTGTCTGGTTATAAAAAAAATTATACAAGTATATATTTATATGTTGTTTACCGGCCATCTGTTCATCATAAGACAGCCTCTGTGTACGATCAGATACCTAGGATCAGATGGCCACGTGTGGAGTTATCTCAAGATGTCAAGATCACTGATATTTAGAATTGTACATTATTGTTAATTAGTAATTGGAAAGAATTTATTTGATTGAATGGGATTAAATGAAGAAAGTTTTTTATTTGCCTGCTTCTTAGCAGATAAATAAATTCTTAAGGCAAATAATTCTTATTGACTCTTGTCAATGAGAGCAAAATTTTGTATTATCGTCTATCGGTTATATAACGATGCGGCTTTTATAAGTGCCCACTGGCGTGTACTCCGGCGTAGGACGCGGTGGGCGGGAACACACCGTTGTAGGTGTGATGTTCTTTATCTGTGGAATTATAGGTTTTTCTCATAATATCTACCTCGAATAAGCATGATTTATTGATCCCGTCTATGCTAAAATACGATATTTAACTGCCTCGTTGGTCGAGTGGATGCAAGAGATCCTGGGTTCGATCATCGGGTTCGATTTTATTGGGTTTATCTAACTGTAAATTCTGTGTGGTAGCTCGGAATCTGGATTAATCCCCTGTGTATAGGCTCTCCTCTATTCCATGGTGGAACGTATAACATGACTGGTTTGACGTGGAAGTGTACTACACTCCTCTCCCTATGCCTTCAGGGACATCCAGACGTGATGCTAGTTGTAAGTAGTTTCATTTTTACTTCTGTCTGTCTTTCATTTATTTATAAGAACAACGACATTTGCTGAAAAATAAATATACACTGTGTATATTATTGCAATACATAAATTTAATAGTAATGGGCAACGAGTTAGCAATAAGTGGCATCAACGCTTAATATATCATTCGTTTATTAATTTAATATTTCTTACTTCGTTTATTTAATCATTCATACGTCCGTTCGTTCGCTGGTTCAGTCGTTTTATGCATTTATTTATAGATTGACTCATTGGTCTGCTTGTATTTTCGTTACTTCATTCATCCAACTTTTATCAATTTTTGCATGAAGTGAAAATATAATGCCTAGTACCATTATTTGCACATCAACACTTGGTGATGGTGGAAGAATGTGGTCAGCATAATATATAAAAAAGATGGGACGAAATCATAATATATAAATAATAATAATAATATTTTTATCTCAACAAAATGTATTTTAGGGAGCCAAAATAATTTCAGGTATTAAGTATAAGCGGAAAGTTATAAGCACTGAGCTCGTGCGACTAATGATCTAGGATTTGATATGTTTCATATTAAAAGTTAGTGTCAGCACGCACTGCAATAATGGTGTTTTAAACCTTATATTAGAGACCTTCAAGTAAAATAAATATTGGACATCTGTTCCAAGTAGCTCCTCTGTTAGGAAATACTTTACTACAAACTCATTGTAGTATTTTGCAGTGTACTCGAGTGTCCGGCGGGAGTGCGCAGCCCTGTGCGGTCCCCATTCACCATCCATCCCTTATTGTCCCTTTATCCGCCTGTCAGTGCGGCCCAAACACGCATTATCTATGCCCAGATGAAAAAATCAATGTTTACCTTTATACTCGAGCACATATTTTTATACAAAGTGTGGTTTTATAACGAGAAGCGTTTACAGAATAACGCCCGTTCACAATGGCATAATACGGCTTCGAATCAAAAGGACTGTGATAAATGGACCACTCTGAACTACGCACCCAATGAAGACCACCAAAGCAAGACTCATATGCATACTAGTTTCATAATTAGGCATTCTATATTTATATTTTTATTTGCAAGTTAACTCGTTAAATGGGCAGGCGTAGGCATGGAACTTTACCTACTAACCGATTAAAGTTTCAAAAATAACATGAGACGTATAAATCGATTAACATTGGAATGTTGGTTAATTATAAGTACAGAAATAAATTGACCGTCAAAAACGGGAACAGTGCATATTGGTGTGAAGGCCGAAGAAATTTTGGCACGCGTTGCGCAGTGCGCCGCCGAGCGCAGATATCGAGGTTTGTTAAATGTAAATTATATTGCGGCTAAAAACTCGATTTGTCACGATTATTATCGCAGACCTGCGTAAATAATGCTCATTACGTGTGATAAATCTTTATAATTTGCGTGTAAATATTGCATGTGCAAGTATGGATGCTATATTTGTGCCGTCCAATTTCGAACACTCTGGGTGGTCGGTCAGTCATTCGCTCAGCTCCATTGTGCCGTGGATCAGTGTAAACAGACTCTGTGCCTCAGAATAGCCGTCCACGAAGCGGACACTTCCGCGCGTATGTTACGGGAAGAATCATTAAAAGCTGTAAAGGAATTATGGTTGGACATTGAACGTTCACTGTAGTTCTGTTGTGCTATCGTAAACATTGAAATTGCTTCTCGTAAAGATATTCTCTACAAACTATACTTATACATATGTAAAGTCACCAAATAGTTTATAATTACTAATATAAATTAATACTGATAAAATATAATTTACATGTACTTATTACAGACTGCCTCGTTGGTCGAGTGGTTGCAAGCACTTTTGCCGATCGGGAGGTCCTGGGTTCAAATCCCGAGTCGGGTACTACTGGATTTTTCCAATCTGGAATTT
>DWED01000591.1:0-10834 GCA_018245795.1 Protelbella ruficauda | reverse complement strand
TCCAGACTCCGAGTCACTACTAGAAATTCTAAATTAGAAAAATCCAATAGTACCCGACCCGAGATTTGAACCCAGGCATTCCGACCGGCAGTCGCGCTTGCAACCAGTCGACCAACGAGGCAGTCAACGTAATATACATATATACGTAATATGACCGTCTCGGTGGTCGAGTGGTTGTAAATGCGACTACCGATCGAGAAGTCCCGGGTTCGATCCCCGGGTCGGGTGCTACATATTGGATTTTTCTATCATGAAATTTCTAGTAGTTGCTCAGAGTCTGGATTTGTACCCCATGTAGGGCAATAGGATCACTCCCTAGTTCAAAGTAGGACGTAAATGTAATTGGTGATACGTGGGAGTGTACTACACTCCTCTACCTACCTCTTCGGGAATTACAGTCGTGGTGTTACGTTCATCTTACGTACAAGTAGTATATTTTGATGTGTAAATATCGTGTGACCTTTGTGTATTTAGGACATTGAAAATAACAAAATAAAAGTTAGACTGGCGGTCCGGACATATTAATAGTTTAAACCTTTTGAAACTTAGTAATGGTTATACTTATGTATAATTTTCGTCACGTAAGAAAATACGTAAACGGGTTCATTGACCTTGAACGTTTCGCCACTGCGTGTTGGCTGAAACGTTTCATAAAAACCGCATTTCAAGATTCATAAATTTAAACTTCCACACGCAACAATTTAAAAGATGTAAAACATCTACGCAGATTACTATTACTATAATTCGTGATAACAAATTTAATAGAGGCAAGAGCACGCGTTTCCAAAACTGCTTTTGTATGTAATGTTTCTGCATAGCTTGGTAATATGTATTTAAAATGCTGAAATTAATTATGTTCTCCATATTGTTCTCTAATACGCATATTATCTGCTATGAAGCAGTGCGAGCTAGGATCCGCGGAGTGTCAGGCTGAATGCTAAGCCACTAAGCTGTCTTTAAATATTGACCTATGCCATGACAAATGTAATATTTTTTAACAGTTTTTATCATAGCTAATCAGCGACGAGTAAACACATGGATGCAAAAAAGATCACAGAAATATGACATTATTGTATCTAATTGCGAGAAGAATAAGTATCCTTGGCTTTATTTCTTCATAATAAAAATTAGCGTTTAAGCAATAAAATATTGAGTTATTGAGAAAAATCATAAAAAAGCTTTTAATCTGGTAACACGTGTGTCAAATTTATGATAGTGGGTATTTGTATGATGTTTTGTTTGGTTCACTGGAATCTGGAGTAAACAGTTACATTTTAAATTTATCTTTTTGTGGTTGACACATATTTGGTTAGATGAAGCGGAAGTGGATGATACTGATAGTCCAAACACCACGTTTTTTCTATATTAGTTACATGTTCGTACCGAATACAATGACTGACTGAAGAGAATTGTCTCAATTTCAGGGCTAGATATATTATTTTGTTGTTACAGATAAAAAATTGCCACATATAAAACAAAAATGTCTTTTAAAAATTCCAGATCCCTTCTTTCTGCCAATGCAGCAGGTCGACAAGGGTGCGATTAGATTCGTGCTGAGTGGAGCGAACATTATGTGCCCGGGTCTGACCTCACCCGGTGCGCGGATGTCTCAAGTTGAGAAGGGTAACGTTGTCGCCGTGATGGCTGAGGGGAAGGAACACGCCTTGGCCATCGGTATCACTTCATTGTCCACGGATGATATGTAAGAGTTATAGACAATGTTCTGTCTTTATTTTCTACTTGTTTGAAACTCGACTTTAAATGTTATGTCTGCTTAACAACGGCACTGAGTTTCGAAATCATTTTATTATCAAAATAAATCCGGTGTATTCATAACTTTTTTTATTTATGTTACTTAACTTCTTAACTGCCTGTGTACTTTATATATACACATTTGTTTTTTTTTAATTTCAGAGCAAAAGTGAACAAGGGAGTTGGCATAGAGAACTGCCATTACCTCAACGATGGGCTTTGGCAGATGAAACCAGTGAAATAAGCAGCTAATTGGCGAATCTTATTTTCGAATGAGCTAGAATTACCATTAATTACTAAATTTCTTTTAAGATAAGCTTTTTTTTCAATAAAAAGATGTATTGCTTTGAATTGGCTTTTCTTTCCTATGAAATATAATATATCATGTACATATGTATATGATGATGCTTGCAGTGGTAGGCTCGGATGTCCTCCATAACGAACTACTTCAAACATATTAAAAACGTTTTTATTTCATGGTAATACAGCTTAACAGTAAATTTTACGATCTTGACGCAGGGATCCGAATGAATGGGTCAGGGTATGCTTTTCCTTTTGTTAACAAATGAAGTCAAAGCGTTTCCATAACAGAACTCTGCAAAACTTAAATATTTCTAGAATATTAAAGCTAGAGGCAGTAAGTATTGTTATACGAATTACTTGAAAACTGGGCAATTTCATTTTAAATTACCTGTTTTTTTATACCTATGTTTGGCATTTTGCATATATTGGATGTTATATCGTGGTTAAGTAGATTACATAAGATGGCAAAATTGGAATTTATATTTCAAAAATAAAAACAATATTATTGTTGTAGAGGACTGTACGATTCCCACTTTTCACCAGTTATGATATACGTCTCATAATAGGAGGTAAGCCTATTGCCATTCATCGAATCCAAATCCAGACTCCGAACTACTGCTGGAAATTGCAAGTGAGAAAAGGCCAGTCATACTTTGCCCGAGCGGGATATTTAACCCAAGATCTCTTGTTCAGTATTACGTCTGCAACCATAGACCATTGAGGCAGAAAAAAATTACAATTTTCAAACTACCCTTACGCGCACTTTTGAAGAATCGTAATCCAAGTTTGATTTTAAATTATTGACAAACACTTTTGTGTATTTTATTTAAATAAAGTATACAAACGTTTGACTGCAATGACTCACCTGATATAAAGCGAGGCTGTAGCATACTTGTCTAGAAAGTACCTATTTACTATTGATCAGTTCCTGGCTATACAATTTAAATAAAACAAGCTATTACAATAAGGCGCCTCGTCCGCGCCACTCTAAAGATTTCCCGCCAAATCTTCAAGTACACTATTGTATCGTTCCGTTGCATGTAGTTTTAATCATTGCTTCGTGCTACTTATAATATTGTCGTCATTTAATTAAAATACATTTTATTTCGTAAAGTATGAGATGAGAAAAAAGCGATGTTTAATATTTAATCGTTACAATATTGTACAAAATTACATTTTTAGTAGCACATTCTATGTCATTGTAGTTACAGTCGCAACGTATGCCAACGAGAGCGGAACGTATGTGAAAATGGCGAAGGCACTTGTTAGTTCGGCTCGTCAGGGTAAATAATTATATTTTTAAACAAATTTCTAACACAAGTGAATTAAAAAATGTTGTGGAAGTGTTCTGGAATCGGTGGTATTCAATACAGAGACGTTTTACGCACACTAATGTAGAAAAAATCACTTGTAGTATGTGACGTTGCATTATCAGCTGTTTCTTAAATTATTTCGAACTTTTGAAATCGTAATGTACAAAACCTTTTGTATTTAATGAATTTGCGTATCATGATTATTAAACTGGTATAATATAAATAGTTCTTAATTTTCATTACGCAATGGACCTTCATACAGCGAAGTTCAAAGTTCACTCATAAGTCAATTGTTTTTGTTTTGTTAATTCTATAAATTGTCCCGTTTATTTATTAAATTTTGCAGTAGGGAGGCTAACAAATGCCGCCAAGAGGTTATATTCTGATGTTTACCCAAAGATAACGACTCATTACACCATACATCCGAGAGATAAGGACCCAAGATGGAAAGGTAAGATTTGACAAGTTTGTGATAAAAATTAAATTAATTACTTACGTCATTAACTGTATAGTTACCAGCTCGCGTTATCATTGAAAACTGTGTAGAGTAACTTTTATCTCTTGTTACAATAATGAGTTTATCAATGATGGCAAATACAGCTTTTGTAAACATACTTAAATATAATATAAACGGACAGTTTTATTAAAAAACATACAAGACTGGATTTTTATTAACTTTCATCTTTTTATACTTAAATTTCTTGTTGTTTAAATGAATTGAACATGATTAATGTGGAAATTGAATAATGTAAATGATGTATTTGTTTCTTTAGTATGATTTTAATTTCATTCCTTATAATGATTAGATGTAAACATGGAGAGACTGGCAGAGGAGACAGATATTCTCATAATTGGAGGTGGACCAGCTGGGATGTCTGCAGCAATCAGAGCGAGACAGATTGCAGAGGAGAAGGGAGCTGTAGGTTTAACTATCCTATGCATATTGTTGTTTACTCGGCTTTCACATTTAGCAGTTGAATTTGGCATTTTGGTAACTTTATTGATTTTGGTATAATTTTTTGTGTTTCTCTTGTTACATTATTCTACAAAGCCTGTTTGCCAAATTAAAATATAATAAAAAAAAAAAGAATTTCATGGATTTTAGTACAGTAGAATTCTAGGGTTTGAATGGTATATCACTGTCTTGTAATATTTGTTGTGCATACTAGCAACACTTAAATAGTTTTAATTATATCCATAGTACATAGTTCATGATACACATAGTTTTCATAGATACATATTACAGTATTTTCATTATACCTGTGATGTGTGTTGCTAGCACAAACACTAAGGCATTTAAAATTATTTTTGATTAGCTCTAATACACTTCAGTTTAATCTGAGATAAACAATAATTTACAATTAAGTCACTTGCATATTTGGAGTTGTTGCTGTAAGATTTTTTTAACAATTATTATTTATGACATATAAAACATTTATTAATTGTTATTAGGTTATTGAGTGATGATGATGATGATGATGATGAGAATGATGACTTACAAAACATTCATTGATTAGGAGTACCTATTTTAAATTTGAGTTTGTAAGCATATCTTTATAGTAATAGCTTAATGAACAATTTTCCAGAGATGAGTAAAATAATGAAAAAAAAACTCCATGTGCAATCAAGCCCGATAGCATATGGTAAATAGTTAAAAGTTGTTAAATAAATATTAAATTGAAATGTGCATATTTTTTTAATTTAGGAAGTCCGAGTAACCCTTCTGGAAAAGGCAGCAGAACCTGGTGGTCACATCCTGTCTGGAGCCTGTGTGGACCCTATAGCTCTGAATGAGCTGATACCTGATTGGAAAGAAAAAGGGGCTCCAATGAACACTCCAGTCACATCTGACAAATTTGGACTATTGACAAAGTCGGGAAGAATACCCATTCCTGTGTTCCCCGGTAAGTGCACATTAAAATTACTCAAACTATTTATTGTTGTGTTCTAAAGGAAATTAGAAAGAAATCAATTTTTTTTAAATAAACTATATAATTTTGTGTTATTGTAAAGTTTCTTTTGAAAGAGCCACCTCCAACTTTGATATTATAAGCATGTGAAGTGTTTGTGTTCCTAAAAAGTTTTTTTTTACCAAAGACCCACCTCTGCCTTTGAAATAATAACAATTTATAATTTCTGTGATGATGATGATGATGCTTGTTAATGCCTAAAGGGTTAATGGATAAATGCTGTGAAAAGTTGTCAATAGTGGCACTACCATAGACCAACACAACTTAGTAAATTCTGCAATTAATTACAAGCTTGAAAGGCCTTGAAAATGTAGTCAGAGATTTTTTGTGGAAATTAATCAAGCAATAAATATAAAATTTTATATAAATGTTTATTTTTTTCAGGTTTACCCAATTACAATCATGGCAACTATGTAGTGAGATTGGGCCATCTTGTAAGATGGTTGGCTGAACAGGCTGAGGCGGTTGGGGCTGAGGTATTTTTTATTTTATAAATATATATATATTAAAATTAGTAACCAAAGCAGAACTCCTGATATCATGTTGCATTTTAAACCATCTTTTTGACCCTTTTATCATTCCGCTATTGGTACTCCTATCCTCTCATCTTCAGCCATCAGTAAATTATAATTAATAAGACACGGTTACCTTAACAAAAGAATGCTGTAGGAAAAGATTTAATCTGCTCTCTGTGAGCATTGCTAATAACTATAATTTGCAATCCTTCCTTTAATATTGTTGTATAAAATATAATCAAACTTCTCCAACTAAGTGGAGTGACAATAAATGTCAATTGTCTGGCAATGGTTCGATACAAAGAGCTGAAGATTGAGCTCAGTGGTGTGCTATTGGAGAGGTTTATGTCCAGCAGTGGATGGGAGTAGGCTGATGATGATAAATGATGATGAAAATATAATTAGCATTAAATTTTTTCCAGGTGTGGCCAGGGTGTGCAGGTGCAGAGTTGCTGTATCGTGACGATGGCTCCCTTAAAGGTGTAGCAACTGGCGACGTAGGCATCGCCAAGGATGGCAGTCCCAAAGACATGTTTGAGCGAGGCATGGAATTTCATTCCAAAATTACCATTTTTGCTGAAGGTTAGTGTATGTACTTATATATTAAAATTCTCTCGTTTTTAGCAGGAAACTTTGAGGAATAGGAGTGAGAACAAATTTTTTCTACTCAATGTATGTGATACTGTCTAATAGGAATTGAATGAATAAGCAAACACTTGAAAGTCTTATTACAATAATGTGTAGAGAGATCTAAAAGGAATATTGTATATCATTTTATGATTTCATTCACTCTATAGTATCTGATTAAAGGGTTGAATCAATGCCAAAAATATAGACAAAGTTCTCTACTTATGACATTGAATATTAAAATGTCTAAGTATTTTCTGTCTACATTGATTTCAACTTTTCTTTTACACCTGATTAGATTATGTAATGGTTTGGTTTTGAGGATTACTGTTTTCTTATAAGATGAAAAATGTTTAACATTTTAGACATGAACATCTCTGATAATACATGTGTTAAAAATACACCATGGGCCAGTCTATCTAAGGTCTCACGGGTGACTACCAGGTATAAAACTTGACTGACTTTTTTTCCACACAACACTTATTTGCAAGAAAACTGTTATATTTCAAAAACTATATTTTTCAGAAAAGTGCCGTGAAAGTTTGCAATCATAGTTATTCTATAACTATTATAATAGTTATAGATCATAGAATAGTCATAAGTCATTGTATATTATAACAGATTTAGTACTGTAATCATATAAAACTTTCACAGTGGTTTTTTGTAAAGCACAGTTTTTGACATATTAATCTTCTCGCAAATGAGTGATATAGTAACAGATATTTTTAATGACATACCTCCAAACACATGTAATTTGTAGGTTGTCATGGACACCTCACGAAGATGGTATCACAGAAGTACAATTTGAGAGAAAAAAGTGAACCCCAGTCATACGGTATTGGCTTAAAGGAGCTCTGGGAGGTAAAACCTGAGGTATGTTGACTGATACATTCTGTGATCACTTTGCCATGCTTCTGACAGTGTATTAAGTACTCATCGTCTTACTAGTGTATTAAGGATTTATAATCTTATTAAGTTTGACATTGTACTACAGGACAGTTGATAATAATGATACATGTTAGAATTGAAAAGACATAAGCAATGGGTTTTGATATAAAAAAATACAATTCAGTTTTATATTTCATTGAGTAACAGCTTTGCCTTTTCATACAACAGGAGAATATAACAAATTTAATAGAAATCCTGCTATTAATAGATGTAGTCGTTCATTTGGGATTAGTTGTACACATTTGTAGGACCACTCAAGTAGCCTACCATATTATAATGAGTTGTAATTTTTCAGAATCATAAACCTGGTTTAGTAGAACATACAGTCGGCTGGCCATTACACAAGAACACATATGGCGGTTCTTTTATCTATCACCTGGCGACAGCAGAGGGCGAAGCCCCATTGGTGGCTGCCGGATTTGTAGTGGGGCTGGATTATATCAACCCTTACATAAGTCCCTTCCGAGAGTTCCAGCGGTTCAAGCTACATCCTTATATTAAACCAATGTTCGAAGGTAACTACTTATGCTATTCAAAAAATAATAATTTACACTATTATTCAATGTAATAGCTATTTCGCTAGGCTTCTTTAGTTTCTTTTCCTTCACAAAATGAATGAGAAGAAAATTACTGTAGAGCAAATGACTTGGTCCGAAAATAAAATTCCCCGCTTTATGCAACACCTGTAAAAACATCACAATAGCATCCTGTATAAGATCATGATTTTCGTTAATACCACTTTTAGACACTCAGTGTCACAAACCTAAAACTTGGTACATCAAAGTGCACAT
Organism: Protelbella ruficauda; assembly: GCA_018245795.1. NCBI lineage: Eukaryota > Metazoa > Arthropoda > Insecta > Lepidoptera > Hesperiidae > Protelbella > Protelbella ruficauda. The sequence goes on along the minus strand of DWED01000591.1, from coordinate 2,615 downwards.
TCGACTTCTCAGATTATGTGTAGGCATCCTTATAATCTATGTATCTATCATGTTCTCATTATATGGATAACCCTATTAGTAACATTTTTGGTTTACCAACTTGTCCCCAGGTGGTACCCGTATAGCATATGGAGCTCGTGCACTAGTGGAGGGAGGCTGGCAGTGTCTACCCAACCCGGTGTTCCCTGGTGGTTGTCTCGCTGGAGATACTGCTGGTTTCCTCAATGTGCCCAGGATAAAGGGCACCCATAATGCTATGAAGAGTGGTGAATACCAGAATTGCATATTAATGTACTGATGATCATAGTCAGAACTAGTCAAGTTTGGGAATATTATCGGTAATTAAAAGATAAAAAGGTAACATCACGCCTGTAATCCCTTAAGATGTTGGTGGAGGAGTATAATACACTCCCACGTTTCACCAAAAAATCGAAATTAAAAACACACAATAACATACACAAATATGATAAAATTTCAAAATCAACAAGAGACGTAATATACAGACATAATATTATTTATTCATGATATTGTTATGTGATTTTCAACACTATATTAACTGATTTGTCACTGTGTTTTCAGGAATCCTAGCAGCTGAGGCAGCTATGGATCTAATCTTGTCCGGTGAGGCGACCCACGAGAAAGGGGTGGTGCCCACAAGTTACGAAGCCAAGCTCAAAGAATCATATGTTTATAAAGAGTTGAAGGTAATATATCATCTCATAAATATAAAGCTCATAGCTTAGGTCGGTTTATTAAGCTAATATAACCACAACGTGCTGACCTATCCTATTGCATTCATAATTTACTGTAGTTTTAATAATTTAGCTTTTTCTCTTTCGTCGATAGTATTATCAGTTTTAATATAATTTACTATCATAGTAGTAACTCCAGTACTCCGTTATGATCGTGGAACTTCAAAGTATTGGAATTTCTAATAATTTTTCTCAACCTCTTCTGGCCCAGCAACAAAAAACTGTCATTCTATGTTGCTTAAGACTTAAATTTTATCTCGATTTAATAGTAAAAATTCAAGGTTAAACTTTTTCAGAGTAATTGGAGACATTATTAAAAAAATCTAATTCATATAAGGAGGTATTGGGAACTGGTGAAACATGGTAGTGTACTACACCCTTTTGTCTACCTCTTGGGGGATTACAGGCGGGATGTTACATATGTAGCATTGTTAAAAATATGTGCAAATTCGTATTTCCAGCAAGTACGCAACTGTCGTCCGTCATTCCATACGTCTCTGGGCCTGTACGGAGGTGTGGCGTACTCGGCTTTCTCAACGCTCGTCCGCGGGAAGGAACCTTGGACTCTCAGTCATGGTGGTAAGGCAGTTTATAAATATATACTGTGAAATTATTTTCGCTACATTCATATAGACCGCACGGTATTGTTGACTAGTTTGAAATTAGAGGGCTAGATTATCACTATTATTATTAATTTACAATACTTTTTACTTGTAATTCAATATTTGGATATCAATATCTTTACTTCATGTTAAGGTGTTATATTTTCTAGTAGAAATATCACAATGTGGTTTATGTTTTCTCTTTTGCTCTTCTTTTTATTGAACTAATTATACAATACATTAGTTGAATATAACAGTTTCTCTGTGCCTTTGAATAGTAATGACAATTTAACCCAACGAATGCAAAGCGGTGACTGCAACACAAAATATCTGTTACTTATTATACTTATTGTTCAATTAAGTCGCGCGACAAACGCGATGTAGTCGCGGGTCGTACCCTTGAGCTAAGTAGCATGCGTTTGTGTCGCGACTGCCGCGGGACATATAGTGGCTGCGCTCACAGCCGGCTCCGCCGCACTGCTACTCGGTGTCGCCCGAGACAGTCGCCAGTTAGTAGCAATGCAATAGCTATATTGAATCGCGTTTGTTGCGTTGCAAATACGACTAAAGGCTACTTTTCGTCTGCGAAGTGCTTGGGTTACATAAAAAAGTACTTTTCCAAGATTTTATATGTACTAATATTAAACAGGTGCCGACTACGCCAGATTGAAGCCCGCTAAGGAGTTTCAGCCCATAGAATACCCCAAGCCCGATGGTGTTATCACTTTTGATCTGCTATCTTCTGTTGCCCTTACAGGTATATCGATTTGAAAGTTATTATTACCTGCAAATTGTATATACTATTGCTTGGGATTTTATAACAGATTACAAAGAGGTCACAGTGGTTGGAATACATTGAAATATATTGTACATTAATGGCAATAAATGCCTCAGCTTAAAGACCTCTAAGAAGGCTTTATGTCTGTTTTAATGTTATTAAGCAGTATTATCATACTTTTCTGGAAATATAAACCATTTTATCTTTTGTCATTTGTACTTTAAACGTTTCATTTTTCTCAATATAAATCATATTACTTTACACATTTATATAGATGTATTGACTCTTTGCTTAAGGTACAAATCACGAGGCCGACCAGCCCCCGCACCTGACGCTGAAGGACGACACGGTGCCGGTGAAGAGGAACTTAGCAGTGTTCGAAGGACCCGAAGCCAGGTTTTGTCCTGCAGGTAAAAATATATACTTAGTCTTGCCATAAATATTGTTACAAAGAAAAACATTTTTTTTTATTGTACGTAACAT
>DWED01000590.1:0-10834 GCA_018245795.1 Protelbella ruficauda | reverse complement strand
GGGAGTAGAATATCCACGATATTGATAATCATATCCCTGCTTACTTCGTCACACCCTACAGCCTTCGACTTGATTGCGAATTAGAAAAACCCGCTAGTACGCGACCCGGGGATCGAGCCCAGGATCTCTCAATCAGCAGTTGAACTTCCAACCACTCAACCAACGAGGTAAATATTAAGATATAAAATTTTAACCCGTTTTCTATCTTAATTGTTTATTGTTATCTTTCTTTTTAGACATTATGTACTATCAATTAGTAGAACGCCTGTTATCGGTTAATCGCTGTAATATTTCAAGATAACAGAACTGGCTGGTATTATCTGGCTTCCATTAATACTAACAGTGAAATACAGGGGTTGTAATTGGTTAACACGGCTATACACAACTGATGGCGAGGATTATTATACGAGGTGTACATCACCGTGTCATTTATAGATTGGACATTGTCTCTACAACAGGATATTTCATACATTGTTTGGGAGAAACTTATATCCTGTGACAAATGTAGATACATCATCAAATGTTATTAATGCTTCCCTGTGGGACACTGGTGTACTTTCATGATGAGTAATTTTAAGGAAATAGTCTCCTATGCTGACTATTCGCGAATTAGCAAGCTTCATATGTCTTATGAAAATTTTATGGAACTCTGATATGCTGGTTTGTAACAATGTTTTCCTTAACCGTTGTAACAAATGATATTTAATTTTAAAAAAATTTAAATATAAACGTGGTGCAAAAATTTAAATAAATAAATAATAAATAAATAAAAACTATATCTGTCATACAAGTAACGTAAATGTAATAATCATAAGAGCAACGTAAAGATAAATGTATCAGCAATGTAAACGAATTAATTACAAGTATTCTTTAGAAAATAGAGGTTTTATTATAAAAGACATTATTATAAAAGACGTATAAAAGACGATTATTGAAATGAGAATGAAAATGTAAAATAAACTTTTAAAATATACCTATGTACATAGAATAAACTATTGCTATGACTTGTTGAGGCACAGATATAGGTACGATTATTAACTTTATAGATCTTACACCTTACCATCTTCAGATAATAATTGCTGCACACAGCGAAAGGTCCTGACTGAGACAGGTTTGTGGATACTCAACGGCATTTGCCTACGCGAGAGACCCTTTGGAGTACTATCTACGGGACTGCGTCTTCAGTTAATTAAACCAGTAAGCATCGTTCAGTTTCATGCCGGTCAACTTGAACACAATACAAGACACAGAATATTGGCTAAAGTTTAGTAAACGTTGATTTACGAAATGCGTAAAACAATAAATATTAAACTTTGTCGGCGTAGAACTAATCTCTCTTGTTTATTAACATGCAATTTTAAAATACGAACCAAGAACAACGGAAATACTCATAGACGAAGCATTCAGTCTGTTCCTTATTACGACGTTGCATATGGGTCTAGTCAGACAATGAGAAGGTTTAAAGTCATAAGATAAGCACGTGTTGGTAAACTTTTAAGAATTTTAAGATTTAACATAAGCTTTTTTTTACTGGTATTGAAATTCATATTTACTCTCAAAATGCAGATAATTTTGCTAGTACGGAGCTATATCCCAGAATAGTTCCCCAGACTCTAGAAGTAGTGGCTAAAATCCGAACCATTACATTCTTAGTTCGCACATTTATAATCTTAGTCTCTGCGTATAATACGAAAGAGTGTAAACAGCGTGTAAACACATGGTAACATTTTAAATTCTACACATTATAACTAGATAGGTGCGCAATTTTCAAAGTGTACTAAATTAAATTTAATACATTACGAAACCACAAATTTTTAACATTAAAATACACACCATGAAAATAAATTTAAACGTAAATAATAGCTTAAATTATAATTCAATCAAATGGAAATTATATTATAAAATCAACTCAAATGATAATAATACAGAACAATAGCAAACAAAATAAAAAAACCCCGTAAATTAAATTTCGCCGCTGGTGTAAAAATTCAGTCTGTCGCGTGCGAATTGCGAACAATGCATTCGTGGCATCGCTTAATGATAATGTCCGTAAATCACTCGCACCTATTGTGGTTGAAAATCTATAACCATTATTTCCAGTATTCATCGGTATTCGGAAACATTTGGCTTTTGCAATTTGTCCGAGTATTTCGCTGCGAGATAAAAACAAAAGGATTTCCAAACTGATTTAACATCGAACACGGAACAAAGGTTTGGTGTTTACCGTCCCACGGGATTTAATGAAAGAAACAAAATACAACAGTATCGCATAATTGACTGGCCGTTTGTTCAGTGGTCGCTGAACCTGAATATTGAGCAGGGATTGTAGGTTCGAGTCTTAAATGTATATAAAGATTTATATAATATAGTTTATCTGATGTCTCGCTGTCACAACACAGGTTATGCTTAATTTGGTAGCAAATGAAGGTAGGGGAATTGATTCCGAGATATCATCATTGTGGTGGCAATATTATTGTTGTCATAATTTTAAGCGATAAGATTGACACTAACTAACACTTGACAATTATGAGAAGTTTATAAATAATAACTGTTTACTCTATTGCAAACTGTAATATCGGTCCCTCGAGAGAACTCAGTTTTAGATATCCTCGCAATTAACGCACCACGCTAAACGTTGTACAATAGTAAAGAACGTCAGTGATAACGGTTTATTTACTCAACATAAAATTTATCATAGTGAATAAACAGTAATAAATAACACAAAATAAATGCTGGCAATGCATTGGCAATGGTAACTCCTCTGAAGTCGCACATGTCCATAGGCGACGATGACCACTTACGACAATGTTGACGGGATTCTTGGTTTATATAGAATGACGATCCCTTAACGTATCCATTAATAGCTATGAATTGACTAGAGCGAATTGATGTGAGCCCGAAGTTACCTAGTAAAACCAGATTGGGTTTTGAAAGTCTTCTTGCAGGGCAGACAAGGCAACTAGCCTACAGAAGTGTACGCGTAGTTGTTTTTATAGAAAACGAATGTATTTAGACATAACTGTCATATAGATTTCAGCATTTTTTAATGCGGGTAGTAGCTTAATATTCTTGCTCAACGAATGACAGCACCGTCTCTAGTTGACATCACTATCGCCTAGATGACAGCACTACCGCCTTTCACGGAACGTAGCCATCAAATGTGCCCGTCAACCAGTTTAAATTATTAAAAAAACTAAACAAAAGCAAGGTAATATTTCGGGGATCGCTCGCTGAGTAACATGTACATGTAACACACCCCATGGGGCTAAGAGTAGAGCCATCATGATCAGTATAAAGATGTTCACGGGAGGAAAATAAAGCAATACAACGTTTGAAGGAACATTAATCGTGCCCATACATATGTAACCAGCCGTTTCGAATCGCTTGCATTCACAAAAGGAAACATAAAGTCTGCCAAATATGACTCAGCTGTTTGTAACTGGCTCTGTATATCCCTAATAATATAACGTCGTGGTAAGTAATCGGTTATAATAAGCTAGACTATTAATTTGTTATATAGTATACTAGCTTTTGCCCGCGACTTCGTCAACTGGAATAGTTGCATCGGGCAGCATTGTGAACAAATACTTATTTACTTCTTATTAAGTGCCCAAATACAAACTTTCATTGTTTTATTTTTGATAATCACGAACTCCCATACGAACTATCATCCCCTATTTCAACCCCTTTAACCGTTTATTTCCCCATAAAACGTAGCCTATGTACTTCCCTGGGATTCAAACTATCTCTGTACCAAATTTCATCTAAATCAGATCTAGGCGTATTAATTGTAATCACTCCTTTATTTTAGTCTCTGAAACGGTCCGGTCGGTAAATGTGTTAGCAGGATGGTACCTAAATGACAGTACTGCTTTTATATTGTAAAATAGATTTTTAACTCTCAAATAAAGTAGTAAATACTAACAGCACACACATATTGTATTTTTATACACATATACTGTATTTACATACACATACTGTATACACTTGAAATATCATATCGATTATATACGGAACGTGGCGACGACTGGAGCTGACTGTCAGCGTCACTCATCCGAGTGCGACGGTTAGTTCCGTTCACTGCTCACAAAACAAAGTGCGCCTAAAGAAGTTTTCACCTCAAAAACGTCATTTCACGCTTCTAATCCCTGGAGTAGTAGGCAGAGGAATGTAATACATTCCCACGTTACACCAGTTACGTTTACGTCCCACCATGTAATAGATGGTAAACCTATTACTATACACCAGGCGCAAATCCAGACTCCGGGCCACTTAAATAAAATCTAACCCAGAAAAATTCAATAGTACCCAATCCGGGAATCGAACCCAGGACCTCTGGATAACCACTCGACCAACGAGGCAGTCAATATACTGCCTTAACCAAAACACTACCATAATTGGTCTTATCAAGCATTTTACTTGAGCAGTTAACCCTATGAGCATGATACAGTATAACAATTATCGGTCATTCGGTAAGCGAAGCAATTAGAATTCTAGAAGAATTTTTCGATCTATAAAGTTTTTAAATACTATTGGTCTATAAATTAACACCATGACAGCACCGACTACGGGGACTAAGAGCACTTTAAGTTCCAACCTTCATTATCCAAGTTTATTTTTAATATCGCCCCTAAAACAGATTATACTATGCTGGTTGTCCTTCCGTCAAGTTTCCACCAATAACGGTAACAAAATCAAACTTTACTTGAACGCCGCTATCCTCCAAACTGTCCGGACAAGTTTTCATTATACAACCTCCTAAGTAATTTATCAACGTCTTAAAGGATATATTATCTCGAAAAACTCAGACTGCAAGGGCGAAAGAATTAAAGATAATAAAGAAATCTCCGGCGGCAGCTTTCAGAATATTCCCGTTGAAAAAATATGGAACAATAAGGGGAGGGGGTAATATTGTTGGTAACGGTTTAGCGGAATAGATTATTTGTGGAGTCATAAGCAGAAGGTTCTACGGGTAACGTTTGTTCCTAATATGTGGTGCCTTATTTTCTAATCGACGATATTCCATCTGATGATATCATGATATATCTTCCAGAGATGTCAATTCATATTAATTTGGATTTTAATAGAAACGATATCAAATCTTGAGATTAATTTCTTAAGATTTTTAAATGTTGAGAAATTTACATTAGTTAACTATGACTTTTTATTTTTGTATATCTATTATACAGCAGTCATTGCCAAGCAAAGGATTGTGGGCTCGATTCCAAACAGAGATAAATCCGAATCATGAATAAATTTAGTCCGAGGCTGGGGGTACGATTATACGTACTTATCCTTGGTGTAATTTATTGAATGTGTTACGTTCTTCGTTGCTTTACACAATTGTTTCGCTGAAGTCTACTCGCTGTTGATGAAACGATTCCTTAACCAGAGTATTAAAAGTTTTTCGCATGAAAAGTATCTGGGTTGCGAAGTCACCGCCGATCGGTGCTGATAATGCTTAAGAATGACTTTACGACCTTCGCTGTCCAAGCTGCCTCGCTAATAACCTTTGTTTGATGGCTTTTTTGCTCTATTAAGTAATTGTGTGCGAAGAAGGGTGGAGCAGTTTGATTTGAACGATTTTCGCGTAAGATTCTGCTTTGCATTTGAGTTCTACAGCTTAAAAGGATACTAGCAGATTTTTGTAAACAGGGTTTTTAGTAGTGTCATTGAGTAGTTAAAGTTATTTTAATAATAGTTTATAAATAACGGCAAAAACTACAAAGTTATAAACGAATTAAATTCGAAATTTTTAGTTTTAATCTCGCCCAGGATGTTTTAGTAATATTTAGGGGATATATATATATTTTTAAAATTAAGAAGATGGTACATTTTCGATCTAAAATTTATGGAATGTGTTACTTTCCCAACTAAATTAAAGTTAATTCTCATTCACGTACGTAAGAATGATTAATATTATTCTGTGGGACATGGAAATAATAAATAAAACGATTGGTCAGGAAAAAATGGTCTTTATTAAAACCTCTTTTCATCGATGAGAAAAACATCGGAGTCACAGATATCCACGACGACTTCTAATATGTACATATTTAAAAACCTAAAATATAAATCTATGTACAAGATAGATAAAACCAGACCGCTAGTGTGACGTGGCTTGAAAAGTGATGAACAAAGAATTTGTCATAAAAGTTTATTTAAATAAAAAAAATATTGTTGAAATAGTTTATTTTAATAAAAATAAGGAGAAAGCTTTATGTTTTACAATACGGTTATACTTCAAACAATTATAACATGTACTAAGGAACTGTACTCAATGAATCCTCATTTTTTAGTTTCATCAGACTGTACTGTACCAATACATTAGAATTGGAATAGTTATATAAAAATAAGAAATGATCAGACAGTTTTTTTAGGAAAGCTACCGTTGCACATGTTTCTCTGACTGTCTGTGAAACATAGCTATTAGAAACTTCGCTGAACCGTTCTATCTAGAAAATTATTTACTCATCGTATTACCAACTTGGAACAATTTGCTCCAGTCACTGTTTAAAGTTGTTCAATAAAGTTTAGTAATACCCATTAAATCGAAACTCAGATGAAATCTAATTTGGAGAACTTTCAAAGGAATTAAAATTATTTTCTATCTCAAGAAACAAGAGACGCGACGTTCGTAATACAAAATCTCAATATAAATTAATATTTAAAGTAGTCTTTTGCAAAATAAACGGAACCTCGTCACAACAGCGGTTAGTTATTCGAAACTGGATAGTTTATAATAATGTTGACAGATCTTTTCAATTTAATAACTAAAAATAACAATAATTCCGAAATAAAAATTTCTAAACAAATACATAACAAACATAAAGACGTTTCATTACTTAACTACAATAATTCGAACAGACTTCGAAGTCATCAACTATCAATAAAATTGTTACATCTCAACATAGAAGTACATATACATTGATATATACAACCGACAGAATAACGTATCGAAGATGTCTTCTCGTACCAAAGATCTGTCAAAAAAAGAAAAAGAAAAAAAAAAAAGAAAATGTGAGTCAACCGATGCATTAGAAGAAAAACATGTAAATAGTCAGTCTTTTAAGAGTATTGAGAAACTACTAAACCAAAATCAAGTATATAAAAATGTTCATAAAATTTCTTTTTCGCTAAACGACAAATATGTAGACTATGTTTTTAAATATCCAAATGAAACTGCCGTAACAGCTTATGAGCGTTGTAAACTTACAGAACTACCGTTTCAACTACTGAGACATTCCCGATACGTTAAAAACATTTACATAGACAAAATCAACTGAACCTAATGAGGATTCGACTAAAGCCGTACATTGGTCAGGAGTTGATATTATAATATACGAAGGATTAACGTATGCGATATACATATATGTACATACGTATGTATGTATGTTACACACAGTGAACGCATCGAACTATCGATGCCAGAAGAGTCGTGAGACCGGCAATCGGCTCCCATCTGTACGGTCCTATACTTAATTCATTCAGTGTTCCACTTAACATTTTCTCACTTAACACTTCATTATTTAGTTTCGTCTGTCTATTCAAAAGTCCTCTACACTGAAATTTCTTGGATTTGCACGCGTTTTTTTGGTGGTGCTGTGACGTTGGCTGGTCTCTCTTTTAGCTCCGACTCGCTGCTGCGCTGTGGAAATCGACAAGTATGTTAAATGATGACAGCTACGGACATTGTTGATTAAGTAATTATTGACCAGAACTATTTGACAAGATCAATTTCGGTTAGAACGGAAATATTAAGAGAATTTTTCCGTTCTAATAAAAACGGATAGTAAAGATCACCTTGATGATTGTGTACATATTCCATTAAATACAGTATAAATAATCATATATGTATTGTCATCAGATATCCTACATATCTGGATGATGGCAATGATAGAAAAAACTGTAGAGTAATTCAGTACTTTTGAGTGTATTAAAATAAAGGCAGACTTTCCATTAAACTTTAGTTTAGAATTGTACTGACTAGCGCGAAGCTTATTTATTTAAACGTAAATTTTGTGCTAAACGTGTATGCAATGATATATAATTTCGCCAACCTTTTGTTAGCTGGAAGTAGGGCAGGAAAATAACATGTGGGATTGAAAATTCGTTTTCAGTAAAAATATATATGATAAAATACTTTAAAAAGCTGAACTCACAATAATACTCGTTGATGAGTTAATATCAGTGAGAAATAAAATCCAATCAATGTTCATAAAAGATACGCGTATTGACAGGAGCTGCAATTGAATCTCAATATTGTCGAACAAAAAGTTTGAGCCAGTTGTTAAATTACATTTTACGGGCATTCCAAATAAAACAAACATATTCAAAATTTCAGTAAAAATTCGCGCCGTTTTTTCCTTATGATGACTCCTAGATTTGAAATGATTCAAAATAGGTATGGAATTATGTGGATATTGGTATCGAAGCACGATAAAATAATCAAAATGGCTATGCAAATATTAAAACGTACAAAATTGGTATAGCCGTTCATACGGTTATTAAGACCCAAACCACCGAACATTAATCAGGCCGGGGATTCACGTGATGACGATGCAAATCCCACAAGATTATAACACAATTGGTACATCGCAGAAAAATATTTTCTTTTAATTAATTTTAACGTAGGACGAAAGGAAATAAAGATCGATTGTCACGATTACTGAACAGATATAACGAACGTAAAGCTATAGTTATAAAATGGTTAACGCTTAATATTATTAAATGAGAGGTACATAGTTGTAATAGAAAAATTATTCAATGTAAATTAAGAGATATTTTGATGTTATATGTTTTTTAACCTTTATTGTGACATGAGAACATTTTTAGACTTAATCTCTGTAAAGACATGTTCATACAAACTTTAAGAAAGTGACGCGTACGCGAAGTGTGAACATTTGTGTGATGTTTAACAACACTTATTTCATTTCAATTTATTTTAATTGTTGTTGAAAGTCTTTTCAAATTCACTATTAACTCGCTCAACACAGTTATTTCATTATTTCATTTCAGTGGATAACTTACATGTCAGTGAATACTTAATGTTTTTTATAATGTAAAAATGCTACTGGTATTGTTGTTGCTTTGCGTTGTAGTTCTAAGTGTTAATTATATGATCTTAACTTGATAAATACGACAAACAGACGAACAAAAGAATTACCTTAAGCGTACTCTTCCTAGGTGATGGCAGAGTGGTGGGGTCACTGTTCAACGAAGCTCCACCAGCACGACTGTTGCAGCTACCTATATACTCATTTTTTTTTTAATATTTCAATTTTTAATACCTTTGGCTAATTTATTTCCATGGTTATATACATGTCTATCATTTAAATCCTCATTTGCAAATAAATCCCAAAAACCACAATTACATAATCAACACAGACATCGTCAGTATTATAATTTTGCTCCCTGCAATTAATAGGGCTCAACATGTTTGATCCAGCGAAATGCAAATGATTGGTGTTTGTATCGAACTAATCGTGAATAAATTTTCATAATTCACGGTTATTTATTCTAAATATTCGAATGTTACAAAAGGTATTTCTGTTACAATACGTATTTCTGTTGCAATAGGTTTATCATTGGACAGTAACATCATTTGTTAATCATTATCATTCAACAGTCACAACAATTAGCTTATAGTTATCATGCATACATCTCAAAAACGAATTGTATTATTTGTCCAATGATTTAAAATTAAAATTAAATTCTGCACCTTTGTTCATTATATCTTTTTTTATGATATGGTATTTTATGTAAAACATAAATGTTAATAGTGTAGCAATAAGTTACGTTTAGAAACTGTAAAACTGTAAAACGTTATCAATTGTTCTCACCTTCTCTTCGAGGTCTTCGATGCGCAGCTCGTCGTCTACCTCTTTGAAGGTAGATGCCAGCAAATACTAAGATATTTAGAGCCAGAAGAAAACAACCAGCCCCAACTGTTACTCCTAACGCCACGGTATAGCTGTAGAAAAAAGCCGAGAAAAATTAGTAAATATTTAGAACAATACTTTACCTTTAGGTGATTCAGAAATCATCCAAGCGACTTTAATGATACCTCCAAATTAGAATAGAAATTATTGCAAGAAAATATAACTAAATTACCGTCTAGATAAATGTATCGCTAGACTTGTAAATTACTTTCACAAATCATTGAACAGCTTTTAATAGTATCGCTACAGGGTTTTGTCGTAAATCGCTAAGAGGAAGATCTTACGAAATTGATTTAGAGCACGTCTCAGATCTTTTTTATTGCTTAGTTTTCAGGATATCCGTTATATGGAAAGATAAATGGGCGAACTTCGATAGCTTTTTCGTTTGGTGCAGTAAAGCGCGTTTTAAAGATGGAAATATTATTTAGAGCTTCAACTGAGCGTCTGCTTGAAATATTGAGCCATTACTCGAGAACGAGTCCGGTTAATTCAGTGGAAGTTAGGTGCGATCCATTACCATTATCAGCTGTATCCAGTTGCGGAAAAAGGCGCAGGAGTCTTGAAAAATGGTGGCATTAGACATTATTTGTGTGACAAAAAGGACGAATTTCGAAGGTAAACAACTAGGTAAACACATTAGTGAGATTACGTGTCGCGAAACTCTGATCAATCTTGTTTATAGCGAGGCACGTGAGGCATATCGTCGACATTTGTCTGTTATACAACGATGCTCACCTTTGCTGCTTACTATCCTAATATTACATGAAATCTTGCGATGATAATCCATTTACATTCGGGAGCTACGTGTTCGCCGGCATTTTAATTTTTGTTGAATATTACCTTTGCTCTATTTTCGAACATGCTTCGAACGTCTGGTTTTGTTTCGTCTGTGGCTT
>DWED01000589.1:0-10835 GCA_018245795.1 Protelbella ruficauda | reverse complement strand
GAGCCACTGACTATTGGAAGAAATGTATATAGTAGATCTTTAGTATGAAATAGCACATTAGCGTTTTAACGGAAAATATAATGAAGACCACAAGTGGTTATTAACGTATTGAATATTTCAATTAATGCTTTAGTTGATCAGATAAAGTGTAGGTAGATTAGGTCATACTCCCCGTCATCCGAACTCTACATATTTCTTGTAACGAGTACGATAAAATAATATTTGTTTTCCTTGTATGAAAATGTTCTCCGATTCTTCGAATACTCTTCAATATTTACATATTTATGTTCCGCATTTCGATAAGTAGAGTTGCGACTAAGCATACATATATCTGAACCGCGGACCCTTGACCTATTTGCATACATTTCATATTCACTTTTACACAGTAAGTTACAAATATATTTATGGATAAGTTTAAGAGTGAAAAGTTTGTTTTTGGATACGTAAGTTCATAAGTACTATATTTTAATGGAGAGGAGAAATAAGAGATGCTTAATATAGATACGATACTTGTGATTTGAAAAAACGTTCACTGACTAAGAGCGAGACTGGTGAATGCTGGTGGAAGTAGTGCGTGACAGTGCGAGAGCGGTTTGGTGAACGAAATGGTGAGCGGCACCCATCTCTGAGTTAATCACAAACGTTACCATGGGAACATACCCAGTAACAAAAAAAAGTAACATTACGCCTGTAATCTTCGAAGCGGTAAGCAGGAGTGTAATACACTCCCACGTTTCACCAGTTACGTTTACGTCCCACAATATACATATACACGGTTACATATACGGTAAAGTTAGATATTGAAGAAACTGTCTTGTAACTATAGAGTCTTCAATAAGATGCATAAAAATATTGGCCAAGTATTAAACAGTTTTGATGCGGTATTGCATGTATTAGAATTCGACTTTAAATCAAATAAATATTTGGAACACATTGGGTGTGGTCATTAGACAATAATCAACATCAATCATTGGACCGATACAACGATCTACTATATTATTTTAGGAAACAGCCTCTGAATATTTTTTTTATTGTAAATTGAAAAGTATCGCTAATCTTAGTAGCATTTCTATGGAAATTTAAGTACAGCCAGATATTGATCGGGTGATTCAACAGTTTTAAACGAAATAAAAACATAATAGACGGACTTCTTCACAAAACAAGGACTGAACATTTGAATACCAAGCAGGTCTGTTTTATCTGCTATTCGTTAAAATTACAGGATCCAACTACGCACGTACAAACAAAAAGACGCTATTTTCATTTGATTAGTGTGCGTGTAAAAATTTCGTGATGAGATTGTAGAGATAGAAAGAGAGAAAGTGAAATAAAGCAAGAGACAGAAAGAGAGAGACAGACAGGTAGAAATAACACCGTTTACTAATGTGGCATAGTGATTTGTTATTTCTAAAACAACAGAAATATTTGATTAAAACCTAAGTTTTAACAACTATTATACCCTCATATTCGCTCACTGTTGCATATGCAATGAGCAATCCATTGTAAATTGCTGTCAAGGATAACGCAGTCAAACATGACACCATTATGGGAATATTTGAGTAGTAAAGTGAAATGTGGGTCTAAACAGCCGTTGCCCTAATTGCGTCGATTGGTTTTAACTGTAACCGATCTCATTCATCTGCCTCAACGTCGCACTCGAGAGAATTGACCCACTTCCTACCATTTGCATTGGGGCCTTGTATGGTCTTCATTTTAGTCACTTTAAAGCCGTTACTAATTACAGTAATTACATTCAAGTGCAGGATATCATATTTGTCGTCAAGAAGTTCATTCATTCTTTGTATTTTCTAGATTTAATGTCGCTATTCTTCGATAAGTTATCCAAGATGGGTAGTGTCTCTCTCCTATTGATGAAGATTTTTCGAATTATCCACAATGATGGTGATGACTATAATATTTATGTTGCAGTCTTATTTATAGGTAATTTTCACTACCCCTGAAAATGTTGAGGAATTAGCCAACATTACTGATTAGCTTTCGTTAGTGACCGAATGGTTAATATGCTTCACTAAGCACAGATAACCAAAATATTGTGTGAGCGATCACCAAACGACCTGGAAAGATATTTTTTGAAAATCTTTATAAAAGATTAAACACCTCAAAAAGAGCTTCAAGTACCCAAAATTAAATCATTACATTCCATAATTCAATCAAGCTCAATGACATTTTAAGGGCAGACTTATAAGGCATGTTGTTGCGACTAAATATGTCATCATATCTTATTAGTCTACAGTTCAATTTAAGAATTGAGGCCTGCATCATGGGGGCCATGTTTCATGCAATTAGGGCAGATGCTATATATAATCCATTATGCAATTGAAGCCAATGTATCGCTATGATGTAAGTAGGATATAAAGTTGACAAGATGTGCCTTACATTTAGTAACTTTGAACATTTATATTAATGAAAAATGTTGGACATAGACAAGAATAATAAGTTGGATCGTATAACAAATCTCTGCTCTCTTTTTTTATCTCACACTTCTTTTTTTTAACACAGGCTACAAAGTTTTTCCCCTTTATCTCATTGCAATCAATAGTTATATCTAGCACGCTAATTAACTTTTGTTTTAGATACTCCAGTTTCGGCCACGCGTCTCATATGTGTATAATACACAAATATATTAAGAGCTAAAAACATTTTAATTATTACTTGTACTTTCTCGAGCTGAGAAAACAACTAGAAATTTATTATGTCTAATTAAGTTCGTGCGTTTCTGACCGACCTCAAAAGTACACAATATTTCAAGGCATACGGAGCACCATAGTACTACATAAAGGTCAAATGTATTGCGTTTTACATTAAACTTGTTACCTTCTTTATATAGTTCAGTCACGGATTAAGAGTTAGTACATGAAGTTAAGTACCTAATCATAGTAGGTTACACTAATTCAGTTTACGTAGTTTCTTATCTGATACTAAATCTAAGGCAACATTTAAATTTGGCACCTACATATTTTACATGGATTACTCCGACACGTTATGTACAACCTTATAAATAATATAGAAAAATAAACGCTTCTAAGTAAATTTTCTCATAACATTTAGAAAAAATACAAAAGGAGATATTTTGTTAAATATTTAAACGCAGTAAATTTTCAGGACAGTCGGCTTAAATTCCTGAAGATAGGGCGAAGCAAAGAATTCCGAGAGATAACTTCGAAAATTTCTTCCGGAATGTTTCCGGCTAGCTTTCAATTATGCAAATCCCTAAAAGCGTGACACAGGTTAAAACATAATTTAGGTGTATTCTGCAAAAGCGCAACTTTCATATATCTTCTTTAGAATAAAGACAGGAACGTTTTGGTAAATATTGTTGTAAAATTAGATGAAAAAGAATATTTCTTTTAAGTTACAAAGCAGTCATCATCATCATCATCGACCCTTTACTACTTTTGACAATTGAATCCAAAATCAATAATTGAATATCGTATTATTGTTGAAATTTTTCTTCTGCCATCTCTTATCCCCTCATTGGGGGTCGGGCTGAGTCGGGTCCCCTCACTTTTTTGCCCCTCAGTTTCTCTTAATTTACCGATTTTGGCAATTCGGCATCTTCGACTTATTGTTATTTAAATTCAAATCTTATAAAAACGTCTCTGTGTATTTTCATATCATATGAAACATTAATATTATATATTACACAAAGTAAATTTTATCAAAAGAAGACTATCTTTCCTCTATAGAATATGTAAGTAAAATATGAGGCATAATAAATATTTTACTATCATAAAAAAAAGTTAGAAACGCTTTACAATAGACGCAGTTCGCGTTCGCGTGCTGTGTTCACATAAAGTTTACAGTTTTACGTCCAGAAATGATTTCTCCATGACATAAAAAAATTAATATTTTCATTGTTAAATAATACGACTTATGATACGACTGTCAAACAGCACGCGAAAAGGTTAAAGACACCAAATGTATTCAGGTTTTTAATGCGTGTTTAGCAATTCTAAATTAACAAATATTTATATTATAATATTGAACTAATATTGTAGACAGGAAATTTCAACCAAAGGTTTAAGGTGCATATTGAAGTTATAAACTCTTGCTCTCTTGGCTATTAATTTCTGGCTTCGTTCTGGTATTGAATACCGTCATCCAGAATATGAGGAGTTAAAACCATGACCGATCACGCTGGTCAAATATGGTTTCACAGACTGCATACGCCTTAGAGAGCGTAAATGAGAACTCTAAAATATGAATGGGTTTCCTCAACTAGTTTACCATCGATGTATAGCGACTGATATTTAATGTTAAAGGGGCACATATCTACGTATAGTTTGAAGTGTGTTAAGATTAGATCCAAACCTCAGAATTCCGGAATGAGAGACTGAAGCCTATGTCACTTGGCTATAATTATCATATACCTATTTTATTCCATTGCTGGACCTAGGCCCAGGTATTATGGGCAAACACTTAACGGTCTTTGTCCATAATCCCTGGGCATTTCGGTTGAGATCACAGCATGGCTTCCCTGTACTGCCAACACTGCTGGCCGTCGGCGGCCAAGTCACTTAGCTGTGCTACGGTAGGCTGCTCTATACCGCGATGAGCCACTCTTCAATACCTAGTCTTTTGTATAACAGGGTTCACCATAGGCAGGGATATTGGATTGGGCTCCTAAGGTGAAAATTGGAACCCCTTACACTCTTTGGAACCTCTTAATCTATTATTGCCAAGTAGCTATGCACTAGCTAGACAAAATAACTTGGGGCATTTTAAAATATAAAACGTAAAGGTGATTCTGTAGTGTGGTACTGTGCATTAAACATAGCTTAAAATTAGCTTTTTGCAATCCTTAATATTGTTTTGATACTGCTTGTATAACATGTAGGAGTACATATGGTGAATAAAATGTTTTCTTTCTTTTCTTTTGTTTCTTTCTTATCTACCTTCACAATGTTAAGTCTAAAGTTGTTTTAGACAAGTTAATAAATTTAGAAGTTAGAAAAACTCAATCACTTCCCATTTACCACGGCTGCTTGGGATTCATTTACAGTACATGTTAAATGTCCCAAAACAGATGACAGAAACTCAACATAAACATATACAGCTGAAACATTGAACAATAACCCTAACCTTAATATTTTGAATATTTTTTCAGTCATATGCAGCCAATATGTGTCATTTGCAAATGTTAAATACAGTAATGCAGTTATTTGAAATAATTCTAGGAAAACTAAAAATACACCAAATAAATCACCATCTAACTTGTATCTTCGTGCTAAACAGCTTTATTGAATCAGCTCAAGGTTCTCATGAGTAGATGTAACTTATCTATTACCAATGACACTTTGAGCTGACAGATCTAATATTTAAATCATGCTGACAAGATCATAAATTATCATATGGTCCTCCCTTAAATGTGACAGCATTATGTCCTTCCCTTCAAGTTTCAAGCATATATTGTTCCCTTTCAAGTTTTTCGTAGTGAAATACATTTTTGAAAATAGTTTCCAACTTTTTTCAATGACAGATGTCAGCTTTTTGCTGATGTCTCAAGGTATGAGAGTTATCATTCTTCATCTTGATTTTCTTTTGTTTTAGCAAAGCCGTCGGGTAGAAGATCTCATATTGCTGTCTTTTTCCCTACTCACCCACTACTTTTCAAATATAATGATTTGTATTAACTTAATTATTCAATATACAAAATGATGTTCAAGTACATATGTATAAACCTGAAAACTGTTCATTCATGTTCTTGTCAATCTGGGAATACAATATGGAACAATAATGCATATCTTAGAATACCAGCATGTCACATTATGATTCATTGTTTTTATTCAATAAGATACAAGACATGTACTTTACATAGAGATACATTAGTTTACTCTACATCCACCTTGAGTTACTGGAACTCAACATCCACTCACAAGTGCCCAAAATTTTATTATGGACATCAGTATATTCATCCTGTAATTGAATTTCCTTTCATGGGTTTATGTAATGTGACATCACACCTGTAATCCTCGAAGGGGTAAGCAGAGGAGTTTAGTACACCCCACATTTCACCAGTTATGTTTAAGTCCCATGGAATAGGTGGTGAGCCTATTGCCTATATAGTTACATATCCTTATATGTAGCTAAATAACTCATTGATTTTATGAATAGGATCATCATTTTAATTTGATATTACTAAATTGTTATCAGTAAAGTCAACTGGATAACAATTCAGTCTCCTGTTGAGACATTAAGGTTTAAACTTTCACACATACATCTGACTTTCTCTGACTGTCTCTGATTTGTGCATTTTCTATAATGTTCTGTTGTTAGATAAGTTGTATTTTCCATACTACTCGGGAATATTTTCATGACTTGAAGTCTAGCAACCCACACTTGACTGGTTTAAGAAGTGTCCAATAATTAAACAATAAATAGCTTCATAATGATCTAATCATAAACAGACAATCTAGACTAAGTGTAGATATTTTCTAGGTGGGTGAATGCACCATGTATTACAGTCAAAAGGCATGGTAAACAAGGGAAAAGGACATTGCAAAGAAACAATTTACTACTTTTATTTACACTAACACTTACACAAACTGAAACAATTTTGAGGCTAATATTAATCTTGTACCAATCTACTTCTTCATATAATCACTGTTGTAAGGATACTACTATACCACTGAGTGGAGGACTGTATGAGTAATTATAGAATGTTTATATATCAAATAACGAATATTTAATAGTGAAATTTATATTTCTACTTCAAATCAATGACGGTTGCTTTTAAAATCAATTTGGGCAGGATTTCTTAAGAAGTTATCTGGGTTATGTCAACCCATATTGTTATTGATATATAATGTACGCATTATGCGTACGCTTCTACATGGATATTGTAAGGAAAGTAGGTTAATATTTATTGCATATGTATAAGCGTCTGTTTATCTTTTAAAATGTCTATACATCACATGATAAACCTTCAAACAACTAAAAGACACAAGTAAACTTGGTCGATTAGTGCTCAGTTCATAACCTGTTATTAAGCGGTATCATTTCCAATTCAACATATACAAGGAATGTAAGTTATCAAGATACATAATTTTAAAGTTTTTAGTTAAAATATTTATTATGTATTCTGTCAGCCCACAGTGAAACTAAGATCTACGATTCACATGATTAACCGAAACAAACATGACTGAATGATAAACAGATTGTTCGTTAATTACACAGTTCACTCACCTTTTAGAGCACTCGATTCAGATATTGAAGAAAATAAGTAACAAAACGTTTAATAAACAAAACAACACACAAATCAGTCTCACGCACAACACTAGCTACCCCGTTCCCGGACGCACTCCGTCTCACAGAGTCACAGAATACAAATTTGTCCCTGGCTGACGGCTATCTGTCGTCGGGACAAGTTCAACTTTTGCGAGTTTTTTAAATATCTATACATGTCCGCTCTCTCATTCATTCACCATAGACTAAATATTCAACCAGGAGACGCCCTACGGGCTTGGTTTAATTAAAATTCTTGGATACAGAGTTTTTTTTATTGTGAAGAGATAAAGTAACACAAACGTTGTAAGACTCTAAAATCTTTGCATGCGGTGATAGAAAGCAAAGGATGAATAATTTTAGTTATTGCCCACATACGAGACATCAAGAAGAGGCCCGTCTATGACTCTGCTGGAATAATCAAATATATTACGCCTATCTAATTATCACTATGCCATGTCCTTACGGGGTAGACAGAGGGCAAAATAGTTCTATCCAAACGTGACGTGTTTTTTTACTTTTAATTCCATCGTTAGAATCGATAAAACTTGACTTCCATTAAAAATCAAATTGTCGTAATTCGTTAATCGTTTTGTCATTTTATAAAATTTAGTTTTTTTAACAACTTAGTCATAAGTACTTGATGGCTTAATATTATTTTAAAACGATCTTCAAAATAATTATCATATTAGTCTTGACAGACATGATCAATCTGACGGTTTTGCGGTGTTGCCATTTTAGTCACAACCTTTTCGTTTATTCTGTGATTCTTATTCGTGTAGCAATAATATTTCATTTCAATGTATATTTTTGGAATATTTTAATTATTAACGAAATATGAATTTTATTAAGTCAGCTAATTTGCTAATTTCGTTTCTGATAACAGGAATAATCAGTTGTAATTATAATCTGAGGATAATTGTATGTAACTTTGCTTTAGCCAAAATAAAATTTTAGTTGTTCAAAGCCTACATTTCATTAGGCATTCAACATCGAAGAGAGGGTTAAGTAAGTCTAGCAATGGACTGAAACAGACTGATATTATCATTAGTTGATGAAATATAATTGCAAGATGCAATAGATTGAGTAAAATAACAATTGAAATTATTAATTATCCGATTGAATGATACAGAGTACAATCATAAAATTAAGGGCAAAAACTTTTTTTGTTATATTTATTGTGATTTTTCTCTCTTCAGTTTGTCCTTAAAACCATTCAGCAACATTCTCCAGGAGGAGGAATCTTCAGTTTAGTGCTCTGCCACGCTCATTGTCATATTCAAGTCTTTAACGATCTGATTTAACCAGCGCTTCTGGCAACGTCCTTTTGCCTTAGAGCATACAGGTAAGCACCAGAGACTCTAGACTGTCTGGTTTCCGCTGCATTATATGTCCAAAATATTTGTTAACGCGACTCAAACAGGCGCAGGACAGCTTCTGTTTACATTAAAACTAAAATGATATATTTGGCACATTTATCTTTTAGCTACTGCATCACTGATTCAGTGTAACATTAAATTAGGTTTTAAATTTTCATTATTATTATTATCATTAAATGGGTCAGGTCTCTTACGGGGTAGGCGAAGGTATCCAGTGCCGAGTATCTCTCTATTCTTACGGCCATGTGTTCTTAGACACGGGAACACGTAAACGTTAGATTTCAGCTTTAACTTTTTTTGAAGATGTGACTCTACACCCAACCCATTTACCGCATCAAATCTTATATACTCATTTGACATGTATTGAAATTGTAAACCACTTTCTTTAAGTTCATAATTGTAAATAACTCTTATAAAAATGAGTTCATACATATGTTCATTAATTCATAGTTAGCTATAATAATTTCGTTTTTATTTGAAACCACCCGATAGTTACAAGCGTTGCTGTTAGTTATATTTATAATAAAAAGTGAAATATATTATAAATATTATCAGACAAAGGAAAGTATCAGCAAATAATAAGCTCTGTAAACTAAAATTTTAATGCAGCGATCACATACAATTTGAATAAACATGGATAGATTATAATAGACCTGAATGCCCTTTAATTACTTCGCCTTGAGTGGCTAATCTGTCTGCTAAACACTAATTTCTTTGACTCGAATTAAAAGCCTCCTAATGCGAAAATGCATAAATACCAAAATACGATTTTACAAAATATCGGAATGCAATAAATAAGAAGTATTAATAATATAAGAAAATAACAATGACATTGCGTGAGAATGACCAAGATTTTAAATAATTTAAACTTTAGCACATCTTGGGTGAAAGAATATAGGCATTAAAATAGGAGTTTTAATCGTATTAATTTTTCTACGCTCATATACAGGGAGCTAGTTAAAAAGTTGGCAATATTAAAACATGTGATCAAAGAGTACATATAGGCTATATCTATACATGTGTTTTAAAGTTTAAAAATTGGTTTTGTTGATAATTACGTACAAAATTTCTTATTACAACGCTACGACATCTATTATAGAGTAGCAGTCTTTTTATAAGTGCTGCCATCTTTTATGGAATAGCATAACTGTTTCAACACAACTTTTAATAGACTGCAATGATTGTTTGATTAAAGATTTGTTTCATTTTGATTGGATAGATGTCATCTAAAGCCTCGTTTTACAGTATAAGAGTCTCTTCACTGTTTTGAGTAACTTCTTCATTATTTTGAAGAAACTTATGAATTTTCTTTGTAAGTTTCCTCGAGAATATTACAGAAACACCAAAGAATAAATAAATAAATGTAAATATGTTGGGAGATAAGATCATCTGATCCCAAATAGGCAAGAACCATACTAGAGTAACTGTGAAATAATATTTTTTATTGTCAAATAATGGTACTGTTGAATAATACTATAAAGTTCGGAAGCGCAGACTGTTGTTGTACAATTTTAACTTAATAACTATTTACATAAGCATATTTTATCATGTAAGGTTTTGTTAGTGACAAGCACGGTTATTGTATTTGTAACTATAATATGATTAAGGGAAAAATTGGTGCTAAATCATATAAATGGTAAAATAATAGTAAGTACTTAGTAATTGAGACTACAGTTAAGCGTTTTTAGAAATGTTCTCACTAAAATCATGGCCTTGATATTTTCAAATATGTAAAGCAAATATCCAACATAAGCAATACCTACTTGCATAAACCTACATATAGTATGTCTGATGAGTCCTATTGGATAGGGGTTCCTAAATAACATAAGCGTTATATGATGTGCTGTGATTGGTTAAATGTAAATTTAAAACAATTCTTATATTCCTACAATTTTTTGTAATTGAATACTGTAATTGAAACCAACCAAAATTTAACCGTAGATACAAAGACCCTGATAAGCCTGGTAGTGGATTAATTTTAATGACATCTCTTTTTTCTAATTCCTGTACCGTTTGTTTTCATTTGAGAAAAATCATTAAACTAATAACAAGAAGTGGACTACCCAATAGATTCTATTATTATATCATCCCTCATTACAGGGTAGGTTGAAAGCGCAGAAAAACAAATATGTTTCTCTAACCTTACAGACCTAACGTGCTTCTACATTTATCATTTATTTTCAGTCATTTATATATGAGCCAAAAATAAAT
>DWED01000588.1:0-10839 GCA_018245795.1 Protelbella ruficauda | reverse complement strand
GAACAGAGCGCGGTGAGAAAACTCCTGGTTACCTGGATATTAAAATGGAGAAGTTAGTTCAATGGCTGTTGAAGCGGTGGTTACTTTATTATTGAGATGTATTTATTGTCTATCGAAAAATGTGAAATGGACTTGTACTTACGTAGACACTCGGTGTATCCGTAATCTGGAAGATTCCATCTACCGTTGTCTTCACAAACGCGGCGTTTGTCTCCAGTCAGGATAAAGTCTTGGTTGCATTCGAAATTTACCTAATTCACAAATTTTTAAAGTCATACAAAAGTTTTAAATATGAAGAAAGACAGTGAACAAGTAACTTTAGGACAAGTATTACATAATATAAAATATCCGCTTATGAAATTCAATAAATACGTTTTTGAACAATTACTAAGCGAAATAGATAGGTATACAAAACTTACTCTGGTTCCGGGTGTGAAGAAGAAGTTACTCTTTCGACCAAATCGTGGAGTTTCCAATATACCGCAGCTGATCACCCGGCGAGCATTCGTTTCTTTTATATTCGTCTAAAAACAAAAACAATCAAGTATGCACCGTCAATTAACTTTTTTATTTTTATGATTATTACTATATTCACGGATTACTAATTATTCCTGGACCTTAAAAATCACTGGTAGATATTCTTAAAGATATTCGCACACAACTGTGGATTTCTAACATTGCATGATATTAGGTTTATAATCTTTGCGACGATCAGAAATATACTGCGGATTTTACATCAGTCAGTCCCTTTGAATACAAGGCCTTGGATGAAGCTGTAATTACTCGAACAATAGCCTGATGACTAGATATGTCCGAGAAATAGACACACGCGACTGCTGATCACAATGCAGTAGGTTTAAAGTTAACCCTTATTTTTGTAAATTTTTACCAAAAATTAAAAGGTATATTTTTCCAAAAGTCATACATTTTCAATACAACAACCGTTTGATACTATTGGAAAAACTTGCACGTTTTTGAAACTAATTATCGTTAGAGAATTAGTAATTATCGTTAGAGAATTTCTTTCAATGTAACTAATGTTTTTCAATAAAAATTTTTTTGAGAAATAATTCTACTATCATTTATTGAGACAATCATGGTATGACCATGTTTATGTACTAAAGTGTTCTGCGAATAATCACTACATTATAATAGTCATTATTGTCATGAAATGCAAAATTCCTAGTCTCGTTAAGTACAAAACAACGTAGATAGAAAAGGGCGCATGTATTATATATTTTATTATCTCGGGTATTTTAATATGAATCATTGCAAAGGCTTAAAAGTATTCATGTGTAATCCTTGAACATTCCAATATGTAATTACTTCCCTATATAAGATATATTTAAATTAACTTACGATAGAAGCCAAGTAATTCTTGGTGAACTCCGCCATATCTCTGTTTAGGGTCATACCGAAGTCATATCGACATTGGTATGAATCCTGACAGATCTCCCACGCTCTTGCCACGTCTTGTGATCTGTTCACTGGCAGGAAGTCAGCTGGCTCTCGTATGAAGTTTGGTATGAATGAATTATCGTTGTAGTAAGCTGCCGTTCGTCCATATTCCCTTACGAATAATGCTACACCTATATTTCGTTGTTTTCGGTCGGTGAGTTGCCCTGTTAAGGATAATGAACACATTGTTGTTCTATTTTAATCTGAAGCTAAAGAAGCTTAATCAATTTTGGAATCTAATCTGAAAACAATGGGTTTCCTGTACACAGTTGTATCCTTTTCATACTGAGGGGATATCAATGTTGAACAGAAGAAAGACATAAACGTTGATCACTGGTATCTCTTAAATTGCATGGTGTTTTTAATTCAACATCGATGAGAAAGTTTCCAATAACAAAATAAGGACAAATATATATTTATAAAGCTCTTCTACAATATACCAATATTTCAAGAGAAAAGTACGTCGCAAAAGGGGAAAAAGTCAAAGTGCGTTCTACTTACAATGCTGTGCAAAATCTCTATGAGCCGATTGGAAGTTGTTTAGATCTACCGTAGCCAAGGTACCGTCAGGTCGAACGAAATCATCGTTCATGTCGAGGGACCAGTTGCCGAATAAGCCTCGCGTTTGATTCTGGAGAATGTATAAGGTAAGTATTTTACAAATTCGTTACGTAGGTTTTGATACAATGAAGTATGAAAGAAATTAATATATTATGAAACCATGTTATCAGGAATGACCATAACTTGGATTTTCTAAAAGTGTTCAGGGAAAGAAAAGACAAAAATTTAAATAAACATTTACCAAAATAATGTTATATAATTAAATATACTGACCATATAGTTCCAAGGTAGATAAACTCTTGCAGTCATGAATCCTTTGTTCTCTACGACCTCAACACCAGCGCCAGAGGAGAACATAATGACAATTTCCGATTGGTTCAAGATATACATAGGTTGGTATACCGTTACACCTGGAAACATTGAGACAAGACCGATAAGGTATGTGTTGTTTTGATAGCAAAGATTGTATTCATTATTCTAAGTGTATAATGGATTAGGTAATTCAGTGGACGTCTTACCCGGGAAGTACTGAACTCGAAGTGCAGATCTGTCAAAGTAGACCCTTTTGTTGTCGGCGAATACATCTAATCTGTATCTCCACTGAGAATGTTGAGGGCGTAGCCGCACCTGCATATAGAATTTCGTGATGTGTTAGAAATCTATATGGATATGACACAAGAATTCGTAAAGCAGACAATAAATGAAAAATTCGTAGATTTGATGTCTTTATTGATAATAGTGCTGTTACCACCAATTAAAATGTGATCTACTCCGGATACAATATTTCTAATATACCCACCTCAATCGGTACGGAATTGTTGGAGGCGGCTACGACGGACGTAAGATGGGTAGCGTTGACATTTCCGTGGATGTTCCTTGCTACTTGCTCGAACCGACCCTGAACGTCCAGCTTCAGCTGAGGATGGTCGACTCTAACGAGGACATATTCACCTGTGTAACATACAATGTTTATGAGTAATTTGTATTTATTATTAGTAGATTTACCATACACTCGTGTTAGACATGTAGGTAATGAGAATAGATGTAATAATAATTTATTTAGACAACCTACAGCCATCTGATCTCAAACTAGACAGAGCTAGTGTTATGGTAACCAGACAGCTAATCATCTAAACATATCAATTTCTAAGCTGATATTTGGATAGATAAGATATCCACCTAGTAGAAACACATTAGATACTTGTGATTATTACATAATGATGACATTTGATCTGGCTGACAAAGGAAACTGTAACTCCCAGCTCAATAGTATGTTAATCACTAGATCATACGAGCAATGTATGTATTCGAAAAACATGGTTATCCTAAAATTCGACGTATTGAAGAAGAATGTACAAAATATTCTTCATTACTAGAAAAACAGCATTAAAGATTCAAAAGAACTTTACATAATCGTTATTAATGTAATTTACCTTTGCCATTGAACGTGTACTGGAGATCATCAAAGGTGATGATGTGAGGATCTCCGAAAATGCCGGCAACTCCCGGAGATTGGTACGCGACGCAATCTTGAGAAGGACGACGCTCAAACCTAAAATGTAGAAGTTTGAACTATGTAACAAAAATATCTTAAATGTAATATTCATATCATAGTATCGTGTATTATTTTTCTAATGTAACAGAGGTTTTCATGGAGTTTATGCTACAGGTGAGTTTCGTTTTTTAATGCTACTGTTACTGTTAGATACTGTTAAACAATCTGTTAGCAGTGCTGTTTCACGATCAGTTCTGTTACTGTTGAATAGTTATATAATCAGTTAATCACAATCAGTTAAATATTGGAACGAAATGTCTGAAAAGATAAGTCCTATAAGTCACCAAGTCACAAACATGTGGAGCACGGAGCATGTTGCATCAATGTCAATATACTCGGTAGACACCATAAATCCCTAGAACAGGGGGGTGTATAAAAATTTAATTTTACCTAAACGTTTCGCACCCAACCGCCTGTTCCTCCTGCCACATGCAGCACTGGTAGAATGGAATCATATCGTGGAACCAGTTGGACAAAGACGGTACCTGAAAACAATTGTTAGATGTTAATATTAACGTTATATTGGTTAGTCCTCATAAAGCTACTGAGTCGTTACGGCACAAAACATATTAACGCATAAACCTGAAATATTTATGTTAAAACTATTTACTTACTTTAAAAATAAATTTAATTTCTCTACATTTCGTATTTATCAATGATAAGATATTAAGTCAGTTAAAAGTATTGCACCATTATTTCGTTTTAAGTTATTTTTAGGTATTTGATTATACTAATAACAAATGTATAAAAAGTTCATCTTTTCCTCCAGCTTTGCCGCTGTCTGATTCATGTTATCAAACATTATGGACAAACCTTGTTGGCTTCGTTGTAAGGTGTGAATCCGAAGTCATGCGATCTTGTTGGTCGCGAGCCCCACATCTGATCGTACGATAACATGAGGAATCCGTTTTTGTCATAACAGCATTGTTGTCCTGAGCCTTCAGCGCTGTACAATATTACAAATTAATCACTTACTGGTTGATTGTTTATGAAGTAATAGAAAAATGAGATTTATTTAAAAATTAATACGTTTAATTAAATCATTGATACTCACCTAGGTCCACCGCTTTTAACACAATGGATAGCGCCCCAATGATATCTACAAGTCGGGTTAGTATCTTTGTCACATCCAGGATCCGGCATGAAGCGACCTTTGTCCAGGAGAGCGTGTTCCAATGTGCAAGGGCACACCCATACTTGTGACGCGAAGTTCTTGAGGAAACGATCTGTTCGAAGCCAGTTGTTGCACATGGATTGTGGCCAGCGCTGACCATGCAGTCTCTCCCACTGAGGTGCGAAGTACCAGCCGAGAGGAATTGGGCGACTCCAAAGTACTCTGCAGGAAAACAATAAAATAATGCGTAAACAGAGAAAAGGAATATAAAAGTCAGGGACCGAAAGGAGATAAAGAAATATTTTCTTACGGTGATATTGACACTCCTTTGAACACCTCAGGAGTGGTAAGGTTGATTTGGATAAAACCGAACTGCATGTCATTGTGCATGATGTTGTCTCTATTACGGAAGTTTTGAGGATTTATTACATATTCTCCGGTGTTAGCCACACCCATTTCTATCATGTCGATATATTCGAGTTGCGGCCTGATCGTGACTTCCTTGTAGCCCCACAAGCTGATTTGCAGTTGAACATTCAGGTTGGTGGTCAAATTAAAACGATCCCAGGTTATTCTGATCTCTGGAGGATACCGCTGATGGATGTCGTTTGTCGGGAAGAAGATTTTCTCGGTAGCTGTGGCTGGCGTTTCTGTGTAATCAAGGATTTGTATTATTTTTAAACCATCGATTTCGTGTTACAGGATAGGTACATAAAACTGTTAAGTGATATTTAAGATACTTACCGACGAAATATTTACCCTTCCATTTATAAGGTTCATTATTAATTGCGATTTCGAACCTAGCGTAACCATTGTGCCAAAATCTAGGCTGAACGCAAATAGCTCTGTTCAAGTCAACCACGGCTCCTATGACGGATTCAGTATCGAATCGACAGGTGATACGGTCGTTGGGGTTGAAGCAGGGACCAGTGATGTTGACAATTGTACCACCTAACATGTTACCACTCTCAGGCGCAAACATTAGTGGCAAGTTTGCTCCGTCTGTAAATATAAAACAATGGTATTAACGTATATCATATTGCGAATTTGAAATATTGCAATTTTTGTTGAATCAGGATATTAGTGTTTTCCGGTAATGATCGGGTAATGATGGTTACTCAAATTTGTTGGTCAATCTATTCAGTACAAAACAATTTAACCTTAAGTAAATAAGACTTACCGATATCCTTGTTGCAAGTTCCCATCAATATTTTTTCATCTATCCTAAATATATGTCGTCCAGGGAATCCATTCGCCCATCCTCTTCCTGTCAAATCCCTGAGAACCGAAGCTTGAGAATATGGTTTGTATTCGTAGCTTCGTGTCCCATTACCAGCATTAAATCCAATCTGAAAATAAAATTGTAATAATGAACGATGCGAACTGTGTTAAATCTTTGAGTTGATAAAAATAATGTGTTTAACATAGTTTGAAGCTTACATAAGCTGGCACACCACCTTCGCCGGTTGTTGTATCACCACCAGCTTCAGTATGAGAGCTCCAATTTATTTCGAGATAATTGAAAATCGCGTATGTGAACACTTCGTCCGTTGCTAATACCATTTGGAAGGTATTTGTCTAAAAAAATGAAAAAACGTGAAACATCAGTAGAAGATCGATGAAATATATATTTAGAGGTATAATGTTGTAAAGCTTACGTACCATAAATAGAGAATTATCGATACCACCAGCGAAGGACATGTTCTTCCATGTTATAGTGACCGCGTGTTTGGGGAAGAAAGTCTCGGACCCGATGACACCTTCACGAATATCCCAGGTGACTCGCTCTCGCATTTCAATGCCCAGCTGGTCAGTACGGGTCTAAAATAAAATTTATTATTAAACAGGTATACATATGTATAGACTGAAAGATCATTTGTCCCAGGTTTGTCTTTTCCATTATTTTAATGGCAACACACAAAAATATGAAAGTGAGATGTTACCTGTAAATCTCTGTCCATTCTGAAATAGACACCAGGTCGTCTCTGATCAGGATCCTCTGGTCTTTGACTTCCAATACGGCATTTGCTGAAGAAGATTCCGATAAAGGAAGGGTCGTTTACAGCAGGCCAATCTCTGACAGGAAATGAGAGTGGATACGTGTAGTGGTCTGGAGGATCACTGAAGTAGATGTAACCGTTCATGGATAGCTGAAATAAAAAACATAGTCAGTATCATGTAGGCTTCTACTATTTCGTTATTTATAAATGCACACACAATTTGTACTGACACAATGATAATATGTCGAAATTCATGACGGTGGTTGCAAAAGTGGCAAAAGAAATGGATTGTAAATGAAAGTGGAAACAGTTTTATGGGTTTTATTAAAATAGTTTAAAAAAAATTGTAAATCAGTATTACTAATTTTGTAAGCATATGATGCTTGCCAAGGCTGGATATTAATAATAACATACCCTAGTATAGTTAAACCTAAATCCAAAGAAAGGAAGTTGGAAGTTGAAGTTTTTGTGGATCTGTGGCGTTGATGTATGGATATCCCGTTGGTAGTCCCCGATGTTTTCGTTCCCGCCCTGGTCGTAGAACCAATACATGAAATTGCTTCGGATCTGGGCGAGACGTTGCTGCGTGATAACGTAGGGTTGGCCATTGTTCTGGTAGCTCGTGGAGGGCAGCACTCGGCCATCGATGTGAGCTGTTTTGAAAATATTACATCAATTAACTCTAGAAGGTGGAAAATGGGTTTGGCTAATGAAATTATTGATTTATGATGAGGTTTCACTTTGAAATCAATGCGTAGTTTCTAATTTGTATATCTCTTTTTTTCTGACAGCAAACGGGTTTTCAGAAGTGATTGTTGTTTTTGAATGTTAAAAAGAAAATAGTACATTTTGAAACTTTATAACGTAGATGTTTGATACTACTGCTATTATGTAATTTTTCTTTTCCAAATTCAGTACATGTTATAATTCACAAACAGTTTCAGGTAGATATTTTCGAAATGGACATTGATGAGCTTAACGTTTAGTACAATATCGATGCTAGGCTTTGATAATATTGATAACGTATCAATTTTATCTGAGCCCGGCCGAGTTATATCGGTTGTATCGCTGGCTGGAAGTGTTCCTCGTAAACGTGATGTAAGAATCAAACACCTACCGTAGCCTCTTTGTTTAGTTATATTATACTTTTCCTGGGAATTTTAATGATTCATGAAATTGTTTCTCTATTTTTTTCTTTGCCTTTGGTTTAGTATGTATCTTTGAGTATATCTCTGTTCTACTGATTATAAATTATACCTTTTCATATATTGCTTTCTCGTATGGTTAGTTATTTTTCTTTGTAATTGTTTAAAAAATATGTTTTAAAGGTAACAGACAATAGATTAGATTATTACGACCCTTCTTTATGAAGTTCGACTGTTGATTTTTTGATGTCCTCGATTTTTTGGGTACACCTATTTTTTTCGGTAAATATAGTATGTATGGAGATACATGACATATTTACCGTAAAAAATTGGTGTACTACAGGAGTGCAGACGAGCTATTTTACTAAAATGTCAAGCTAAGCGATATGGACTGAACATAGTAAACCGAATAGATCTTCTATATTTTTGATAATTTCAATTTCAATAGTTAGGAAATAGTTGATGGATAGAATCCTATCACAGTATATAGCAATTCATATGTATTTATAAAATATCTAACTTCAACATCATACTCTACATCTGGGTCAGTAATAGCTTCAGTTAACGTTACTTTTTCCCTAATTCTTCCACAATTTTTGTTATGCTATAATATTGCATTTAACTGATGTTTATGTGCAAACTATAAACCAACTAAAACCTTTCTATTTTATATTAGGACTATTATTAGTATTTTTAGTTATTCTACTTCTTATTCTCATAATTTAAGTTATAACATTCTCTCTAAAACAACGTCTCATGAAAAATATAGCGTTCCATTGTTTTCAAGTACTGGCTCCATATACTCCTTATCAAGCATTGCTAACGATTCAGATAAGGGCTGCACCTCGAAGTTATAACCCATTTAATTATAAAATACTCAACGAAGTTGTAATTCATACAGCTCAGACCGAAATTTCAACGTGCTGGCTTATACAACGAAACTATGCAATCTATTAGGTCTGATAAGGGCCACGTACTTATCACGAAACTAGATAAGCGCATAAGTAGTTCTGAATTATAAAAAAGAATGGTGTGATTTCATCGCTCAGGCAAAGATCAACAATTTTGTAGGCCAAATCTTGCAGCGTTTGAGTCAGCATACCTATGTTTGGATGATGATAATGTTTGGGAAATCATATACTTTATGAGATGCTTTATTACAATGAATAATTGTAGGTGAGCAAAGCCGTGTTCATCATTTGAAAGATAATTCTTTTTATTTTGTAATCATTTTGAAACCGCGCTATTATTTAAGGCAGCAATAATTTTTGAATCCGACATCTGGGTAGTTGTCTCTTTTGCAACTATGGATGATCTGGGGCATACTCGACCACTTTGCTCCAGTACGGATAGCAGAGATGTGGGTTGTTGCACAACCCATGTGACGGATGTCTTGAAACCAACTCCGAGGCCTCTAATGAATTTAGTAATTGTTACCAAATGTAACTAGGACCGACTGCTTACATGAGCTCTGAAGTACGGAAATGCTTTTGAAAATATATAAGAGGAATTCATCTGCCGTTGCTTAAGAAATCCGTTCGTTCACCGCTACAAATATCTGAACCATTATAAGTTATTTAGAGAAAGGTAAATACAACTTCAGTAAATACTAAGGTATTTATGACGTATCATTTTACAAGCGCTTTATCAATGAGTGTAAGACTTCGTTTCCATGTAATGATTTAACTGACTCATCTTGGTACTGAGTCATCAACATAATAACTACATACCATGTTACAGGGAAATAATTATGATAGTCATAGACGGTCTTTTTTACATTTTTGTTGTTTCTGTATATAATTAGTTCTTCATTATCATCATCAACAGCCCTTTTTAACCGTTTTACTGATGTATACGGGTCTCCCCTCAGATTGAAAATTTGTTCTCAATTTTATTAAATTATAAACGATTAAAATAATTTAAGACAATAATGACGTAAGCAATGTATCTCACCATATTCGTTATACGTCGGATTTGTCGTACTGGGATTTATCATTTGTTTTTCATTCTGCGCGCCGTTGGAATAAACATCAATAGCTGTTAATTCAGCTGGCACTTCACCGATAGGCGTGTCATCGAAGGCTTGATATTTTCCACTTTTCACTTGTAAAGGTACCGTATCTGATATTATTTCTACTGGTTTATCGTTTAATGTACTCTCTGTTTTACTCTCTATCACTTCTGCTGCGGCTTCATCTACCTTTTCGACGAACTCATCACTCCCCACTTTATCATTTTCATTTATTATATCGTCTTGACTAATAACACTGGCACTTAAAGCTAATATAACTATCAAACCTAATTTAATTTTCACACCCATTGTTCTGACACGTTCACAATTTGAAATCACATTATATGGGTCCAGTGGTCCTGTTATCTCATTGATATTTTTTTTTGTAGTAACGACAGGTGCCTTCCTATTGTAAGCCAAGACTGAATTGTTGGTACATTGTGTGCTCAATGATATGGTGTTATCTTCTACAAACATGATAAGATAGCAATAGGTCATTAGGCGTGCCAAATTTTTTGTCGTAATCTACGTAGCCATTTGTCATTAGGGCCTCTTTATTTGCACAAAAAAATAAACCAGATTAATTATAAGCCATCTTTTTAACAAATGATGCTGCAATTCAAAATGTTCTCTTATTTTCGTTAGCATGTGTGTTTCATTCACGTATTTTAACTCCCTCTGAGATGTCAATTTCGTTAAAATAAGTTTTAAATAAACATTATGAAATAGGTAATAATTTGCTCAAAAAACTGAATCAATATATTATAAGTATCAATATTTTCCATGTACTTGTTGTCGCTGATAAACACTGTTGTTTCTCGATACATTGACTTTCTTTAGTGTATTTCATATCTGCTACTGCGCCTTGGGTGATATAAGCTGACGTGTACCGAAATCTGCTAGAATCAACTTTAACTCGTCTAGATAATGTTCATTTTGGTATACAAATGTACTTTTTTCAGGATCTAATGAGTAATTACTATGATATGTGATGT
>DWED01000587.1:0-10839 GCA_018245795.1 Protelbella ruficauda | reverse complement strand
TAATATATAAAAAAATAATAATTCTAAGGTGTGTGAAATCTGCCAACCCGCACTTGGCCAGCGTGGCAAACTATGTCCATAACCCTCTCAATATCAGAGGAGACCCATATTCCAACAGCGGAATGATAAATGGGTCGATTAATATTATCATTTTTATATACAAAGTTAATATAAGAGACATTTTGAAGTTTCAAATCTAGTGTAATATTTATCATATGAAAGTTATCTGTCTCTTTCTAACATTTGCACATTAAAACCTCATTTTGGGTTCTTCAAATTTAATATTGAGATAGCTTGTATACCATATAATTAATAGATACATACATATTTCATGGGACGAAACCACGAGATTTCACGCCTGGGTAAACAGAAATCTTAATGATTCCACCATCTAATGTTGTATTCTTTATTTCATTCTTTTTAAGGCTGAATTGAAAAAGTTTTGCAAGTAAACAAGCGCGGTTCAGCGGCTTTAACCTGAAAATGTAACGAGCAAAATACGAGGTGTTTCATTCGCTTTCTTTATTTTAATATACATAGGTAGGTACAGCGAAACATGATAAAACTTGTAGACTTGGGTGGCAAAGTACATTTTCTGTTCACTAGATATTGAATTAACATGTGAAGAAAAGAAGTCAACCGGTTTATACATCATATGTATGTGGCTTTTCAGTTTAAATTTCGTTTAAACTCCGAATAAACTGACGTAACATCTAACAAGCAATGTATGAATCACATCAATTCGTTTATGTAAACACGCCTTTACTTAAGGCTCAAACAGTTAACCCTCCCACTCCTAAATTATTTAGGTGAAATATTCTCTATGTCACGATCCGTCAGCTACAAACGCCACTAAAATGTTATCTCCCAGGCTCATTAAAATGTAGAGTAGTTTCTGAATGTTATCTCAAAGCTCAACTCTACGAATTTCAGTAAATGTCGGACTGAATAGTTTGATATATGAATTGTGATTTTACTAAATATTTTGAAATATGTAACGAAAATTATTGTAAATGAAACGTAAGAAATAAGAAAATATTATATTTGATTTAAATATTTTTGCGACATTTAGTATTTGCGATTTCTGGAAATTCCGTTCATTAGCAGCAGCATGTTTTAAAATACCAGCATACCTGCCTATTTGCTGCTGCATCATCAATCCTTTCATTTTTCTAATGTTGTTTCTAAAGTTAAATAATTCGACTGATTATTATGCCCGAAGAAAATTTAGGTAACCTTTCAAACATTTTTAATAAACCCACTATATACAATAATATAAGTACATTCAAAATAGTGATCGGATCCTTTAAAATAGGACATCGTTAGTATTCATCATTACCATTCGTCCCGGAAATCGTTTGAAAACCATAATTAAATTTCAAACTTCATTCAACAAGTAACCCACTGGAGCGAATTCCATTTAATTACTATTAGTGCCTAATCAGTTCCCAGCTGGTGTAAGTGACGCGGGCGCTCGTAACGCTAACAATTTCTTTGACTGCCATTGTCTTCATTCATCCAGCGTAGAGGTCCCGATTAATATTCACGCCGGGACCGCCGCGTGACTTACTGGTAGGAGCGCCACGGGATTTAGTTGGAAGAGACTATCCTAAGACGTTATTGATACAGACTGACAATTGCGATGCAAGAATGAATAGGCCCTTTCTAGACAAGCGTGCTACATCTAGGCTACATCTCGTTGTTCATCAAATGAGATTGTAATCAAACGCGAGCCTATTGCTATAAAAAAAAATTTCATAATTGTAGCGGAATTTAATGGTTGACCAGGAGGCTAAAATTCAGCTATTTTGAAAAAATAGGTTAGGCAGTGGTGCATTGGAAAAACTAAAATCCCCAAAACCGTCGTTATACTCAGCACTCGATGCTCTCTGCCTACCTCGTAAAGGATCTAGCGTGACGATATAATAACAATAACACTTTTAACAACGGCAGCGTATATTTTCCTATTGAAATTCGTTTAGATATCGCCTTCAGTTGTTGATAAAGATGTCAACAGTTTTGGTCACGCGAGTAACTATTAGTTAAGTAACTAATTCATTAATTTATTTATTTATTCAGCCTTCAACATTGCGTACTGTGTTCAACGTTTTATATTTAAATACTTTACTACATTAATATTTAAATATGTCTTGGTCTCTCTTGGTACCTGCATTGTCAACTGTCGCGTTATATATTTTGATAGGGGGCTCAGAAATCTTCGAATTCTTCGCGCATTTGTATATAAAAGGAACGATACATGCAGATGAAATACTTTTAGTATGTAAAGAAATATGACACTCTGTGCTCTCCGCCTATCCCATATGGGACCTGGCGTGGCTGTATAATAATAATTATTAATAATTTGAGTGTATTTATCTTTTATCCGATCACAGTACTTCGCTATGGTGACAGCGTACCAAAACGCCGACAGCCACGTGCCCGATTTCGACAACACGACGACTTTCTGTCCGGAATACAAACCCGTGAATAGCCATTGTATGTGACATTATTTTTTTATTATCTTTAAATACACTGCATTTGTTCTTTTTAAATGTTGGCTTTGGCGGTGAAGGCTTTGGGTGGTCGGGCGGTTCGTTAGTAAAATTGGTTTGTTTCATATTATGTACATATTAATATTAATTATGTACATAATAATACTTATTGAAACGTTTTCTTGCTTTATTAAACCTAATCAGGTTCAATATTGGCATAATTTCTTATTTCTTACTATAATGCTTGGAAGTAACGATAAAGACCATTCCAGAAGCTTGCGTTAATTGTTTCAAAAATTTATGACATCCAAATATTTAATATTTATTTTCACATAATCACGGTCTCTTAAAATCTGTAGCATTATAATGTTAGGAAATTAAATATTTCGCAAGTCTAAAAAAATGTCATACAAAAAAAATGACAGTGAGTATTAACTGAATGTAATTGAAAAAAACGTTCCGTTCAGATGTGGTGTAATAAATAGTTCATACGTTATTCCGCTTGGTGGGGAGGTAGGACACGAATTCATGTTGTACGTTTTTTTTTTTCAAAAATCCCAGGTTATAGATATTTATCGAAGAACGTAAATGACTTTTTTTTCGCCTAATAGACTTACTTAAAATTAAATGTTCTTATATTTCGTTATTTCAATCGCTAAATAACTCCTAGCGCCTTTAAGATCCTTTTTTCACGAACACATTGATATAAAACGATATCATTGTCCAATGTCAAAACACGTGAAAAAAAGTCACCGAAAAACAACACATCTCCTAGACTTACCGAGAACATTACACACGGGCACAAACAATGAACAACGGGGGTTATTTTAATGTGATTGGTGAGCATCCCCAGTCTGGGCGCGTCACTGCATTATAAATGCATCTCTTATTTGCGTGACACACGGACGTTGAGAGCGGCGTGTAATGGATTATTTAGGGCGCAGTAATGGGACATTTAAACAAAATATTTGCATTACTTGAATACAGAAAAACACGTTGGTTACGTTGAGTATTATAATTTTTCTTATATATTTCAGAATAATTGCTTCTTCGTTTTTTATTGCACATAATATAAAACTATGGGGCAATGTGTAAGAAATTCTTTCCGATTAATGCTAGCACTACCGCAATTTCTTCTACAAAGCTACCGTTATAAAATCTAATGTGTTTCGATCTGGTATCCATGGTTATAGCAACCTTCTCAGTCCTCAAAAGGAGCAACGCGTCTTAGCAATTTCGAATAGGCGAGAAAAAAAATTGTAGCGAATAGTACCAACTAACACGGTAATAGTCCTATTCCTAGAGTCCTATTCGAAACCTATTGTACTCATCCATAGGTCACTGCAATCTCTTGTAACTGTTGTTGCCCTTTAGCAGTTTCTTCAAATAAAAAAGTCAATTTGTAATGTTTAATTAAAATTTTATTGTACGCTTTAAAACGTCACTAAATGAAGGCCTATCCGTTTATGAAATAAATATTATAATTTTATTTTTAAAATTTTCAATATATTTCGAAACCTAATCCAAAATAATACAGGTTCTGGGTTTGAACCCCGAGTCGAGTACTATTGAATTTTTCTGTCTTAAAATTTCTAGTAGTGACGTGGAGTCTGGATTTGTACCCGATGCAAGGTAATACGCTCACCACATTGTCCTTAGTGTGACATAAACGTAACTGGCGAAACGTGGGAGTATACTGCACACTTCTGCCTACCTCTTCGGAGATTACAGGCTTAATGTTACATTTTAAACCAAAATGATATAATATATGTATGTATAGAAAAGCTAGTAATTCTCCCTGTCCGTACGTTTCCTTACCGTACGGCTCGCAACTAATTATTTTCCCGCGTTTAGGTATTCCCTTTGCATCGTGAAAGTGAATGAAAATATTAAAATAATTCTCGCTGTGCGCACTTTATTGAATTTTCATCTTATTCTCTTTGATAACAGCTAAATACAATCACAATATAACATTTACGAGCTTTGTACATCGTTTTGGATTTTTTTTATTGTCTTCTGAACATTAAACAAAGAGCAATCGGCGGGAAGGGGTATTTTTTGTGTTAATTAAAATTGCTAGACGTACTTCGTAACGATGAAAAAGCATAAAAGTGAGTATTACAGATTTTTTTATTTATTTATGCTCTACCTTTAAAAGGTGAAGAATAGGTATTTAAGCAGTAACGTGTTATAAAAACGTTTAAGATTTCAACCCATCTGCAAATATCTGTTTTACATAACATTTTGGTCTATCATCATCAATTATTTAACGTGCCATTCGTTGAATAGAATGAAATGAGTTCAGAAGAATGAAAAGACTAAAGGCCATAACTTGCCACGCTGAACAAATACGGGTAGACATCACAAAGTCAGTATCCACCAGCAATATTTTGTCTGAGAATCTAGGTAACAGACATAATATTTACATCACAATTTGACAAATTGCAAACTAACTATCACGTGATAAAATTTACCATGCCGTGTTCCCCCGTAATTGCAGGAACACGAATTCTGCATTGTACTTACAATATACCAAGAAGTTAGCGTGAATTCTGTGTAGGTGAACCTTAAATAAATAAATACATACATACATATCTTCACGCCAGGTCCCTTACGGGGTACGCAGAGAGCACGGAATGCCAAAGATCCCTATCCTTACATACCTGCCGTGCTTAATAAATAAATACAAAAGAGCAAAACCACCAAACCGCATGGTTCGAAATATTCCGAGAGTCGAAAGCCATTGTGACCGTACCAGTAGTCGCACATTACTCAAACTGGACTGATTACCGGTTTAATGACTTTCAATAGAACCGTTTAGAGCACCGTCAGTTATGTTCACTTCTTCTATGTCAATGTCATTTTAAATATAAGTAATAATAGATAGGTATAGTAACAATAAAGCAGTGATAGCCTAGTGGTTAAGAATTCAGCCTCTCACTCCGGTGGTGCTGGGTTCAAATATATGGCGCCCACCTCTTTACTAAAGTGCGTTTTAAATTTCAATGTCACGTGCTAACGGTGAAGGAAAACATCGTAAGAAAACCTGCACGCCTTAGAATTTATAAATAAAAAAAAATTCTAAGGTGTGTGAAGTCTGCCAACCCGCACTTGACCAGTGTGGCAAACTATGGCCTTAACACTCACAATATGAGAGGAGACCCATATTACAACAGTGGAATGATGACAAATAGGTCGAATATATTTTTTTTTTTATTTTTAACAATAGGTTTACGCAAATAGCGTGATCTGATAATAATTTTACTATTAAATGTTGCGTGATTAAATATGTACCGGCTTAACTCACGTACATACGTTTTTCGGGATGGCCCGTGTAGTTTCGGACCTGTACGAGGTCCTTCCTCATGAGCTCCCGCCGTTTGCAGCAAGATCGGCGAGGGCGAGGGCGGAGACTCCGCCGCGACCTCGCTGCTAAAGAAACTGAATCCCATTTTAGAAATTTGCATAGAAAAATACGATTTTTTCTTATGGAATAATCAACTCTGTAATGGAATGTCACTCACGAAATATTTTTCAAGTAAAAAAACTTATCACCTATTGAAATCGGAGTCAAAGACAAGATAAAAACGTTCGTGGCTGAAACCGAAATATGAATAGGTTTTGGGTCCTTAATTTTCAAATACATATATTAATGGAACTAGAATAAAACATATTGAATACAGGTAATGTTAAAACCGTACAGAAGAATAATTAGTTCACCTGTAATTGCAGGAACACGGCCTCTGCATTGTACTTTGCTATGTACAAAGAAATTACCGTGTATTCTGTGTAAATGAACCTTAAATAAATAATAGTCTCGAACTTTTTGGGCCTACTGTATTCTCTTAAACATTGTAATGTTAACTATAACTAACCAAACATTGTAATGTTAACTATAACTAACCAAACATTGTAATGTTAGCTATAACTAACTAAACATTGTAATGTTAACTATAACTAACTAAACATTGTAATGTTATCTGTAACTAACCAAACATTGTAATGTTAACTATAACTAACTAAACATTGTAATGTTAACTATAACTAACTAAACATTGTAATGTTAACTATAACTTACTTAACATTGTAATGTTAACTATAACTAACTAAACATTGTAATGTTAACGATGACTAACTAAACGTTGTAATGTTAACTATAACTAAATAACTTTTTTCCTCCCTTCCGCTACTTATGTATACCTAACCAAACCAACTTAACCACACTAACAACCGATCAACTATAGATGTCTTTTTATTCTTTAATACTTACATTTTATTTTTAGGAGTGACTAAATTATGCTGCACCGGTTGAATCTTTCCAATCTTTACATGTTGGATACACCTCAAAAAATCAAAAGATAACGGGCAAAATCAAAACGTTTCGTCAATGGGAGATATAACTGACCTATTGTTACATCACCCCAACCACTGACGCAAACCACCCCTAATCATTGAGAGGGTTGAAAAGACAATGGCCACAATTATCACAACCACATAATCTAGATCCTAGCACAAAACCTTCCTTTGTGAGAAAACTAATTGAATGGACGACTATTAGAAATTAACAATGGACGGAAATAAAGGAATCAGTTAAATTCCAGAGAATTTCTGTTAACCATTTGCTCTATATTATCTGCTATCTGGTAA
This sequence comes from Protelbella ruficauda, assembly GCA_018245795.1. Classification (NCBI taxonomy): domain Eukaryota; kingdom Metazoa; phylum Arthropoda; class Insecta; order Lepidoptera; family Hesperiidae; genus Protelbella; species Protelbella ruficauda. The sequence goes on along the minus strand of DWED01000587.1, from coordinate 3,700 downwards.
CCTCATCCGGTTGATTTATTCATTCTGGTGAGATTCCATGAAATAATAATTTACGGTATGCTATATGTATATTTGATTGCGACTATATCTTTGTTTGAATGAGATTGGTACATATTATATCAAAGAGACTTATCTTTCAAACACCGCTTTCGATAACGTAATAGCTGTAGAGCTATGAAACTGGTGATCTTCTTGTCTATCTTACCCACCTCTGGGAACTAGCCTTGAAAAACCATGGTGAAATGTTTTCAGTTAATTCAGATATCAATAAAGCTTTTGTCCAGACTTATCACAAGGCCTTTCTTGCGAAAGCTAGCATCTGTAATCTTATTAAAGGTTATTTTTTTATCATATGCTAGTCTAGCGTTTGGATTAGGCAGACATATTAATTAGGCATTTAGTTAGGCATCATTTTAATTAGGCAGACATATCTTCCCCCAAGTATTATATTCAATTCGTATTTAACGGACATAACTGGAAGATGGATGGGATTATTATTGGTGTACCCCAAGGATGTGTTCTATCGCCTAACCTTTTTTGCATGTCATGCTTTGCTACATTGATTTAGTCTGCCCGTAAGCCAGTCACAGCTTAGTTCGTAATTCAAGTAACAAAATTACGAGCCAGTTATAACTGGTACGCAACGAGATATGTATGACGCATTCTAAATTTGTTCTCTTCGGTCGCATTGTGTCCGCAGGCATTGTAGAAAACAGCGTTAATTTAATAAGCTCGGCTTGCTAATGCAAAATAATATTTCATCATCTTTTATTATAGCTATAATGTGCGCTATAATAACGTTGAATTTCGTATGGGGTTTGAACTTTGTGATAATTCTCCGCCATCAAGCTATAAATTTCCGTGCATGCACTGCGATTTCGCTTCTCGAGATAATGATGAGGTTTACATAGTTGCAACGTAACTAAGAAATATCAGATGTTACACGCGTGTGTTTTGCATGAAAATTGATAAGTATCCGGATATTATGAGTAGAAACTTTAAAACACAATTTCCTGATGCAAACTTAAATATCACAATTATGTTCGTATTATGTTAGCTTAGATGTTCTTAACTTCTTTGTTATCGCAAATTTAATTAACTCGTATTGCACGAGGTGATTGATATATGGCTTAGTGAAAAATCTACGTTTAAATTGTTGGAATAGAGTTTAAGGTTATATGAAAAAATAAAAGTAAACAAATTGGAAACTAATTTGTCTTTGTTTTCGACGCCTTTGTCCTCGCGTGTAGCGGGTATCGATGTACGAAACTCGGCTTTTGTGACATTAGATTAGGTGGTTGATTAATCACTACAAATAATTAAGGCCACCGAATTTTAATGGGCTCGCAATACATGCAATTGAACTTTCACACAGCTTGTTCGATAACAATGGCTTTGTTTACGTAAACTTTACGCCTGTTAAAGTGGTACTCGTTCAAATGTATGGTTATTCAAATGTTTACCGACAATATTTTTTTTTTAAACAAATCAATTTTATTTTAACACAATTAAATTAAAATGTTAAATTTAAATTAAAAGAACAGAACAAAAAAAAAAACGATTACATAGAGTATAATCAGAACTAGGGTGGACTATTTTAAAATATTTGTTTTAAAAATAAAACAATGGCGTCCTAAGCAATGTGTCATCGCGACAGTAGTTTTTTCGTGTAACGATATGAGTGCATGATAACAAATTATTATTAATATAAAATCTAAAATATTATTTTAATGCTCTGTTGACTGCTACATAGTTCAAATTTAATTTTTATTGCCACTGTTTTTCTTCGCTATATATCATTTGTCCAGTACACCTCTCAAACTAATTTTATTAATGTGAACAAAGAAAAGATTTAAGTAGCCGGAATATCATTATTTATTTACTCTTTATCGCACACCATATACAGGCATAACAAAGGGCGAAGTTAATGCCTAGTGGCATTCTTCACCAATATCCATCCAAGTCCAAGAATATCCATGACGTTTACGTCCCACCATGCAATAGCTGGCGAGCCTATTGCCGTACGATGGTTCATACAACATAATATTAGGTGTAAGTATTATTTTACAATAAGTAGTCTAATATTAGCTATAGCATACGAGTTACGTAACTCAGATGCGTACCACAACTTGAAACGATAACTTTTAATTTATATTTCGTATTTATAATTTATTTTGTCCTTATACACAGTTCTCGGAATAACACAACTTTTGTTTCTTGGTTACAGCTGGTCAAAATATCTATAATATAATATATATTATTAGAACTAATAAATAGTTACATTACAGCTTTAGACGACTGCAATGAAACGGGTACAATTTTTTTTAGACCTGAAACATAATTTTTATACGTTTTATTTATTTATTTATTATTATAACAATACGACTATATGGACATGGTGCCGTGGCGGTTCTAATGCGAAGTGCGGCCAGCCATTTCTGTCTTATTTCTCTTTATAACTCTTTCCAATATTCCGTGGATGGTTTCATGCAATATGAAACGGTAATTCTTGGGGAAGCCAACAAATAGCTTAAAACTATTATTTCATTTTACAGCACCCCTCCACTTTATATTGCTCCGACAATTTTTCCATTTGAATTTCCATTTTATTATAAAAGCCCGACAGTAATGTCTCCCTACTGTGTTGAAATTTTCAGTTGTCCCGAGGGAAATACGGGCTACAATTCATTCGATAACTATCACACGTCCGGTAAAATGTGGTATGTATAAGCTTTAATGTTAACGCGAGATCTTGGGGTCATTTGAGCAGGATACGTAGTGTTTGGGTCGAGTGTTGGGTATGAAAATTTTGACAGGGTTAAGTAATACCGTTCTTTTTGTATTACAAACAAAGGAGACAGACATTCGGTCCAATAATCCTTCAGTTCTGTAAATATCGGCAGCGTAAACGAAACATAATTGTTAAGTAGTGTACGCCCTACCAGTCTTTTATGTTGTTAATTGATAAAAACCTTACTTTTCTGCCACTAGAGGCGCTTTCCTTTGCTTCCATGCTTAGACTATAAGAGTGTATGTACAATCTGTTCAATAAATCTAAAAAAAACTTTAGTTTCAGTATTTGTAATAAATCCGATATGTCATAGCAATCGAGTCACATTGCCTCATAACGGTTGGCTTTGGTACATTTTTAAGCCAATCTTCGCTAACTGGATCCCCCCCATGATTTACAATAGTAATTGCTGAAATGCCGATGATATCTCATATAGATGAGGTATATCTAAAATATTATGTAAGCTAAGCACAATCTTGCACTACCATATATTGTGTCAATACTAAGCTACAACGAGTCTTCATCATCATCGACACCATCAGCCTATCTCAGTTCACTGCTGGACAAAGACCTCCCCCAATGAGCGCCATCGCGCCCTGTCCTCGGCTTGCTGCATCCAGCAATCAAGCTTAGATTGTCCAAAAAACGCAACTACTCTAAAAACTCACTGCGCGCTCGACTCGCAAACGACTCGATAGCATTTCACATTAATCATAGCACACCTCATTAACAATACCTTATCGTGGTATACACCTTTTAATGTAACTTTAAAGGGGGCCATTATTATACTAATAATATTTCTTAGCTATTTTATCGGGCCTCATGTTTCAGCGGAGAGCGAGTTAATGTGTGTCAGCACGCGACATCTGGTGATTAAAATTAATAATTAGTTTATGGTGCTCAACATAT
>DWED01000586.1:0-10842 GCA_018245795.1 Protelbella ruficauda | reverse complement strand
CTTCGAGTCACTACTAGAAATTCTAAATTAGAAAAATCCAATAGCACCCGACCCGGGATTTGAACCCAGGACCTCCCGAAAAGCAGTAGCGCTTTGCAACCACTCGACCAACGGGACAGTCTATATATAATAATTATACTTTTATTTTAATTACTTTGTTTACTTATATTTCAAGATAAAGTTACGCGAAATTGAATATCTCAAGATGATTTAATAAAATGAGAAAATCCCTAAAGAAAACCATTGTTCATTTTTATTAAGATAATTTTAAAACGATATTTTTTTATGAGATATATTAAAATTGAGACATTTCTCGATATTTAATAATACGGCCTGTTTAAATGACATTCAGAGCAACGACGGAGTCATTCATTCGTTCATTCAATGATAAATACGCATCAGTATGCACCCCGGTCTTTCTATGTAATTCCATTCGATTCATGTGAACGCTGCCAACGACTCATTCAAAATTCGAATCATTGAAATTGAAACCCGGATAATGTAGAGTATTGTCCCAGTTTAAATGATTTGAGTCCGAATTTGGATAGAGCAGATTAGAATGTATAGAGTTAGTAGCAATGAAGTGTAGAGCTAAATAGGACCGAATACTACAAAGTATTGTAGTCAATAATAATAATTATTAATAACTATTAACGCAGTACATTTTGATAGTTTGGGAAAACATTAGCTAAGCTTTATTGTTATATTTTATTGCTAGATAAATTTTCTTATTTTCATCCTCATATTTATAATGATCATCGTCACCATCATCTACCTTTTTATTATGCTACTTTTAGTTAAGACTTCCATCCAAGAGAATTTCGATAATAGTAAGTAATAGAAGAATCATAATATCAGTAATTAATATGAAAGACACGAAATTAATTATTTTCTGTGGCTGTTAGAATTACAAGTTCTCTTTCTCAGATATAGTGAACTAGTTTTATTGGATTTGTTATGGAGACAGCCTTGAACCTAACAAAACCACATTGGCTACTCACAATGTTTTTATTTCAATCAACCGCTGAAATAGTGAAATTTATTTATATTTCCACACGTATAAAGGGTGAACGATAAGAACTATGTAGTAAACGATAAGGCTTGGTTCTGAATCACGTAAATCGTAAAAGTTGGAATAAGTAAGACAGTTGCAAATTTGAGCAGCTAATTAGAAGTTTATTCCACAGTCTGCATACACTTTGCCAATTTTGAAGTCTTCAACGCGGAATCAGTTGGGTAAGAGCAAATGAGAGTTGACGCTTAAATTTCATGTACTTGATTATCAGTGTAAGAAATAAGACTTGTTATTGTGTAAATATTTTCTTATGATGAGAGAAGACACTTGACCAACAGTGGACAATAAAATAATTTATGATGATGATGATGACGATATAGATGTAGATAATGTTGGCTCTAAACGCGTCTCTGGTATCCATACCAATAGTATAATAGTAATGAGATAAAAATCTGTACATTAAATATATTTTGAAATAGTTACAGGTTAAGATTAAAAGTTAGGTTTTGGGATATTGAATATTAAATCAGCCTTAAGATATTAAATATTAGGTTTTAAGACATTAATTATTATTAACTATCAGATCTTAGGACATTCATTATTAAACTTTACGTCTTAAAAGACTTGTCGCCAAGTGATCGCCGTGGTTTATATTTTAACAAATATAATGAAACAAGAAAATGACAAATGATTTTCTTAGAAATATCCAGGTAATAAACATTCCAACGTTTAGCTAATTTCATAGTAAACTGAAAATAATTTGAAGTTTTTAAAATTTTCCGCCAAGTGCTCAACAGCGTCACATATTTCATCTGCCCGACTTTAGAACTTCGTTTCCTCTTCGCTACTCTCGTATTAAAACGTCAGAAGTTAAAATAGTTGCAGCGTGCAATCTACCTGTATTCTTCTCCCCGTTCTTTCAGCGCCTGTGCAAAATGTGAAACGAATTTCCTGCTCCAGCCATTCATGGAACACTATGACGTATTACTCAGCCAGCCACTCTAAGTGCTTTAATGTTAGACTTGAATGGTGAAAAATGACAGTCAAATATGATACCGTGAAACCGAGAAGAAATAAGAGAAAATTATGCGTTAGCGAATAAAAGGCAGGAAAATTTTGAAATAGTTTAATTCACGGTATGTAAAATAATTTTTCGACAATTGTATCGATTTAATGACAGTCAGAAGCAGTTGTAACTTTAAATATTTTCGATTAGTGTAAAATAGCGCAATTACATTTTTTCCAGATTTACATAACTAGACATGCGCGAGAACTTAATGGTTTAGATTTCGTCTTTCCACTATTCTTTATGGGGGTATCAAATCCTGGCTTGCACCTCTATCTTTACAAAATCATCTGTGCTTTTCAGATCAAACAAAAATACCGTAAAATCTTGCTCTTTAAGAATGTTTTATACAGTTTCTGAAGTTGTAGAAAACTGCCAATCGATTCTTGATCTCCAGGTCAGGCGTAATTCCTTCTCGATCCGTAAAGAAACTCGTCTTCGACTGTGGAAAGATAAATTGATTGATGATTATGATAATATATATTTGCTTTTTAATGTAATCATTTATTACCACACAGGAGACTACGTGTGTTAATTCAGGTAAGAATACTTCTTCAACGTTCAGATACTGAAACAGATCGCACATAGATTTCCTATAGGGCTTCGAAAGTGCTTTACGCGAAGATTTCTCTCCGATTTTGGTGGAATCAGTCTAAAGCGCTGCATATTTTATGACTGTCGAGCGGTGAACTTTCTCTTCCCTCTGCACTGGGCTAATATTGAAATGTCAGAAGTTTTATCCTCGTAATGAGTTTGTTAAAACAGAGTTTTAACGTTCAGTTATAAGACTGGATGCAACTCTAATTATACAATAAGACGAAATTATTTACTGTAATTAATTACCTTGTATATACTCGGAAATTAGATAACATTTCGGTTATCAAATCGTTTGAGATCGTCCATATATAATACTATATAGTAAACAAATGTGCCCTTAGGGAAAAAAAAATGTATTTAGTAAAACAACGAATAGGTCGAAAATATAACGCGATTTTAAACGCGCGAATATTTGAATTTCGAACCCGAATTATTTGATGTGGGTGCTCTAATCTGATTTGAACAGTCACTTTAGTTTATAGTTTTTTTATCTATATTCTATTTAAATATTATTTTGCTGGGTTGTTTCAGAACCGTTGCCACTTGCGTTGAACGTGTCACGTGTCTATTAGAATGATACTTATTAAAATGGACTTGAAAGTGTATGCTGCCGGTTGATCAATTGGATGAATATCCCACATATATTAGAAATTATTGTATGTTTCTAATATTTTATTGAAGGCAGTACGTTGTCGAATCATAATGACTTCGAGTTTTCCAAAGTAGTACACCCTCAGCCCAGATATTGAGAGCAAAATTGGTTTGTGGTTTGAAGGTCGGGCAGGCGTGCCAGGTTAATCTTCGTTAATAGAAACGTACGTGACTTAAGTATCTCTTTCGTTATCTTTCATTGGCCACAGTCTGTCCACGCCATTATTTATACTGTATACATAATATCGAGTGGTTTACCCGCAAGTAAAATATAGCCAGACTTGAATTTAACCTCTATCAAACTACTGTAATCTACCCTTCGCCAACATCACGTACAGTTCTCAAAGGGAATTCATAACATAGACCCTAATTTTCAACATCTCGACGGGTAATCGCCCGTGTATCGCAATACATGTACTCGCAAACCTTACTAAGCACTGGTACTAATCTGACGAGCGCAGGGCCTTATAAAGGGACAAACACAACCGTAAATGGAACCTAGTTTCGAAGCGATGTACTATTTTCAGCTTCGATAAAGGCCAGTTTGATGACTGAACCACTTATTGTACGGTTCGCATAAAAGTTTCTTTAAATATATTTAGTATACAATCAATATTATTATATACAAAGACTTTAAATAACTTCTCTAAAGTTCAGTAAAAACCGACCATTTCCATAATATCACTAAAAATAAAAATAAATGACGTCAAATTTAAGTATAATGACTGGAAACTATAGTGACCGGTGGTAACATTTCACGTCCAAAAAATTTGTAATATATAGAATATATTGAAAACGTTCCAATTTGATAACTATAAAAAAACAGAGAGATTACATACCCACGATATATTCAAGAGCAAATAAAAAAAAGTATGGCTTCATGCAATATTACGTGATATACATATCATCATCATCATTATTATCAGCCTATTCCAGTCCACTGTTGGACATAAGCCTCTCCAATAGCACGCCACTGACAATAATATATATATCTATCTGCCGCAGATATACATCCAGTTGTAGTTAATTATAAATTAACTTAATGTGTCCTAAAATAGCTTAGTACAATAGTTTTTAATATAAATATTTTTGCAGCTGACTGTACCGCCTAGATGTGTGAGCGTAACCGGCGCACCGAGATGGATATAATATTTATGGCAAATTAATGGGCTCTATATCATGGCGCTTCAAAGTAACAAAATTAATTACAGAGTAATTCTAAACGGTGTGGTTTATAAACCATTATTAAATTGGAAGCCAAACAGTGCAATAGTTATTATTTGGTTAATCATGTGATAAGCTGCTTCATATATTTAAAGTATTGAAGATCATGCTGGATTTTGTAAATAAATATTATGATTTTGCTGGCAAAAAGGTTATACTCGTCATTTATATCAAGGCGCTGTAAATAACCTTCAATGTATACGAATATAATTATGTACATAATACGTGGAGTTTCAAAAGTAAAAGCATAAAAGTGTAAAGAAAATATGATCAAGTAAGAATATTCAAGACATTTAGAATCACGTCGATTTGCAAGTATTTATCGAAAAGTTCATCAATATTTAAGCTTTAAACCTCTGTTTTAGAATTCTCATAGGGCCGACCCTGAAATGGCCAAGTATTAAAAATGCAGGTAAAAAACAGACTTGAGAATTAGAGGTTAAATAAATAAGCACCAATCTGCGGGGATCATAAAAACTCCACTTTCGAGATTACTTTAGTCAGAATAACAAACTTAACAATCTCCGTACGAACAGAGAAAAGAAGAGATAAATTTTACCCGAACGGATCTCTAAAAGAGTGAGATTAATTGAACCTCATTTGAAATTTAATCAATAATAGGTTCAACCAGGTAAATGTTAAACAATTTCAAAGTGTTAGATAAGTGATAAAAGTGTGGTTGAAAGCGCAGTAGCAGCCACATGCTTTCTGTTTGAATTTTTATCGGAAGCGAGATAATATGCGAGAGGTCGCCGTATCAATATTCTTTCATTTATTGGGCTTATTTTACTTCGGTTAACATTAGGGAATGCCAAGCGTCCTCTAGAATGTTCAATTATATTAAAGTTTTAGACATATCTTCAAGAAACATTGTAAAAACTCACATATTATTTTATGATTTTGGTGATTAGTGACCTCTAATATATGGGTATTCTAAAGATGAATACTTACCAGGCTGCGTCAATCAGGATGCCGAAATAAACTTGAATATGTTGGTATTCTATAGATACTCCCAGAGTTACGTCAATTAGGGTGAGTATCAATATAAGGAAAAGCTCAAGAGGAAGAAAGAGAAAAAGAAAATGAGCCATACAGATCAATATAAAACCCGGAAGCAGATGAATCTGTTTCTTAAATATTTTGTTTCGTTTAAACATCAAAAGTAAAATATCAGAATCACGATGTTAAATTTGATATTGCTGTTAATAATTTTTGGGATGATTGGATTGAACTTCGAATATAAACTTTTACTTATAGGCTATTTAATTGGTTCAAAGAAAGCCGTTTTCATTTTATACATGAATTTTATAATCGTTGCTGTATTTAGCACACGAATTTTATTTAATACTTGCCATGTATATAACTACGACTATTTGAACAAGGCAAATGTAGGATGAAAGAAAGAAATAGAAAAGGGTATTATTAAGGATTTAATTAAGGATAATAAAGAGATGAGGAAAAGGAGACAAAGCAATAAAAAAGTATGATTCCGTACAGTGGGTGATGACATAGAAACTAGGAATGATAAGGAACAAAAATAAAAACAGAGTAGAGATGATAGGCACAAACGAACGGTACTAACATTACTATAAGCTGTGATTTGATAAATCTATGCGGTGTAAAAAAAGAAATGTGAAAATATAATAATGCATTGGCAGCATTTTTCTTCTACATAAAATTCATTAATACATTATTAAGTAAGTGGCACTTCCGTCTGTTGAACAGTCATAACATGATAAATAGGGAAAACATGAAATAGACAGCGCTTCGTCATGCATTTGTATCGATAAAAACTTCTATAAGCATGGCGGAGTTCAGTCGACTGTTGTCACCTCGTCGTCGCCCTATCAACGCCACTTACTCGCCTCTCGGCTTTGCATAATTTAACTCGCTAAGCGACGCCCGTCTCAGATGCTCCGACTTGCGACTACGCGACAGATCGCGGAAGTCAAACTTGAACTGATTGAATTTTCCCGGTTAATTTCCTCTTTGAATATAATGACGAGTTTGGTGTGAGTTCGGCTACTAACGCTGATTGAAGTGCTGATATTGAGTTTGAGTGTAATGGACTGATTAATAAGCCTCGAGAGTTCATAAGGTCTACAAATTTTGAATTTATTTAGTAGCCGTAGGGAAGCGTTGATTTTAATTTTTAAGCAAACGTAAATAATGGTAACACCTATTTACACGATGATACAACTATTACCGGGCTCGTGGCTGAAACTATTTTTGAGGGTCTACTTTCAACGAATATTGTATGAAGTTTAATAATTCTTTCACTGATAGGAGATACATACAAATATACATATTTCACGTCATGTCCCTTACGGTGCAGAGAGCACAGAGTGCCAAACATCCCTATCCTTGCATACCTGCCGTGCTTCTTTCAAATTCATCAATCTCTTCATACATGCACGCCGGTTTCGGAGACAAATTATAGGATATTATGATAGGAGATAGTTATTGTAATTTATGTTTGCTCAACAGAAAATTATATATTGACATTGTCGAAATGGTTTATATAAAAAAAATGTTGCCTGCATTTTACTCATGTTCCCTTTTTTCACATTCAATTTTTATTCACTCATTCTTGTTCAAGTATGTGTGTCGACGTCAAACTAATTAAACTCGTGAAAAAACGGTCACTTATACGAACATCTCCTACCATCGGCGAGGATACTTTTGGTAATATGTATTTATTAGAGAATTGGTAAAAGCTACAAATTCTTGCAAAAATGCAATAGTCTAATGTTTTGGAATTTCAAAGCTACTGCGGGATTCCTAGGTAGTGCTTTGAATATCAAAAAGTCATGAGCACCAGCATCATATGTATTGGCCTTTTTCTCGAAATTTCTTCCTTATTTAAAATCACTCTTTTACACTTTCATCGTAAGACAACACAGCGAAACAACTTTGAAATTGCATGGTAATACTATAAAGAGGATTTCTCATTTCAACTTAACTGCGGATGGGAATGTTAGAAGCCGTACCTATATGGACCTCAGAAGCAGGGCTCTTATACGAGCGACGGACAGTTGTCAAGATTACAACCGTGATGAGAGAAATTCAATTAAAGTTCTTGCGAGTTATTACTGACCTTGTGGGACTCCAGTATCTCGATGCGATAGAGATGATAACATCTCATGTGAATGACACGAGTAGATCAATTTTGTTACATCACTAGAAGTGTGTTTTATAAAAGTATTTAGCTTTGAAATTCTAAATTAAATTTAGAACATTTTCTACTTTTAAAGTGTTTAAAAGCCGCTAACTTTGTTACAACAAACTTTGAAGTGTTCATTTTTGTTCCAAAGGACGGTCCTAATGAGTAATCAAACTTAGTTGTTATCGCAGAGTCATAAATATCTAATATTGAAGCACTTAAACGTTATCTGCTTTGAAAATATTAAATAAAATAATCATCATAATCAAAAGCAGTTTATTAATTCCTCATTACTTAAATACCATTTGTTTTAACAATTATAGTATTTAGCTATATTTTCCTATAGAGAAAATAAATTAGGTACTTATTTGTCTTAAATATTGTTTATATTATTGATTATTTTTGCATTATTTTATTATTATTATATTACATTGTCATTTATTTGTTCCATGATTTACTTGTTACATATTTATTACATGTTTATTTAAAAAAATATATACCATCGCTTAACTAGGTTTACCAAATAGAAATTTAGAAAGCTCCAACAATCATTATCGAACCGATAATTATGTTATGTGATTACCAATGTTTGCAATCAGCTTATCAGTCCAGCATATAACTTTCGGAAATACGGCAAAGGAAAACGAATGGAAGCCTGACATTGTGTCAAAAGATGACATTTTTGTCACGTCACATTTTGTTTGTTCAAAATTTATTTCTTACACACAGGTATCTGCGACTATTTGTCGCAAGTATGCGTTCCACTTCACTCATCAGCTGTTTCAGTGATGCCTACGGCTGCACTTGCATCACTCGTGTCGGAATTTCAATACCGTCACTCTCTTAAGTAAAATGGTTCTAAGCGGCCCCCCGCTCCAGCACTTGACTTATCTTTATGGAACGTTGTACACGTTTAGTGTACACCGGTATTTGGCGTTATATTGAATATTTTCTTTTATGACGACACACTTGCCTGAATTTATAGAGACATGGAAATGTCCTCCCGTAATTTTGACGTAAAACTTTTTTAGAATAGCTAGATACAGCGACATTTGAAAGAAAATGACGTGAATTTAATTGTTCGCTGAAATAAGACAATTTTTATTAAATCTCATTGAACATATTAGCATGAGTAGATTGAAGGTTGACACCGGGCTTTTTGCAATTTCGATTAAATCTTGTAGTGGTCTCATCATCATTAGTCTGTCTAAGTCCACTACTGGACCTAGGTCTCCCTTGATAGGTTTTGGCCCATAATCCCCACGCTGGGCGTGCGCTTATTATGGTCGGTTAAAATAGAATATTTTTATTGATCTTCATATTTATCTTGTAATGACTCATTGAATTAATTTGAAACTTTATCGTTCTCTTCGGGGTTTCAGCTAACTTTCGGTACAATAAAATTAAAATCGGTTTGATAGATTGTCCAAAGATGTCAAGTGGACAAACTCGTTTTGAATTCTTAAATTAGATCAGAGGAGATTGGACTTTTATTTGAATAGTAGTTGTGACTGAAGACTTCGTTTTGTTCGATATTAAAATTTTGTTAATAGGAATTGATTAAAAAAATGTTGAATTCCATACTTATTTCGCATTTTTATTTAGAATGTAATATCAATGTTTTCATAAATATTGCTTCTTTGCCTCCAATTTTCAAGTCGAAGAAAAGTTAACGGACAAAGCTTTTTCATTTGGCGCAGTTGTTTTAAAGTTTATATTTTCAAAAATCTCGCCAACTTGCTCCCTTCCTTCTTCCGGTAACATTAAAATTAATGAGTCAAAGTTGCAAATTTTTATTACTACCTGTAAATTGGTGTTTAATTTGAAACGTTCAGTGTTTTTCTTCGGGGTTTTGTTGGAAATTTTAAATGTTTTGTTGGTGTTTTTCTAAAGTCTCTCTACAGAGTTCTTTTATATTTTCTGTTTCAATTTTGATTTATTGTTCACATTCAGATATTGTTTTTTTTTCATTTTGTTATCTTATTGCTAAGCATACCAATAAATCTCGTGTAGAAATAAAGATTTGCTTCATTTCATTTAAAAGGCGCTTTGCCCATTTAGGCTCTGATGGTGGCTGTTAAAAGAAAAATCGAATCTGGAATTTAAGGCTTAATTTGGCGCCAACTCATTGAATAAAGTTTAAAGTCGTTGAAACGCACACAGGATAATGTTTAACATCCTCGTTTACCTTAAAGTTATTCGTGGCCATTAAAACTTGCGTGCCTAATACCGTGTCTATTTTCATCAGTTAATTCTCAGTAAAGTTTTACCGCAGCTTTGAACGACTATTGCCATTTTCCTTGCTACCTCAAGAAGAGGGTGCTATGGTACATTTATCTTGTTTAATAATGCAAGACGTAACAAATCCAGCGTGGAATGGGCCGTCTTATTTTAAATTATGAATGTTTCTATGGATGGTAGAATCAGTTTATAGTTATATGAATCATCTTTTAAATTTTTCTTTGCGTTTTTTAAGAGTAGTATTTTGTAAAAATGTTTGAACAGTACATACATGGATTATCGTTTTATTCAAATAAACATTAAATTCTCACGTAAATATTCTGTTTATCACTTTTTTGTTGATGAGTTTCGTACTTTTAGAATGATCAAGTTTTTTTTGTTTTACAACATTTATACCGGATCTTATACCTGTTTCCAGGCCTTTTTCTTTCAATCTTTACTAATTATATGTTACGCGTGATTATTTGGTTGCCTAAATTGCACGAGGACCTTATTAAGATAAACGGCAGTGGTATTTCTTAGCTAACTACTAAGACCATAGTAAATTGAGATATAATTTGGATTTATTACTATGAACGAGTAGATTTCACGATTTTATAATTGCAGCATATAAAAGCATATAATAACGTAATTTTACGTCTATATGGTCGTAGGGGTAGGAAGAGGAGTGGTAGAGGTAGAAGAGGGTAGGCAGAAGTCGCTTGTATCGATTTACAATAAGTGGATTTCCACTTGATTTACAGTTTCCTTCACTGTCATACTCTGTCATACTCCTGTTCTTTTTATACGTCTTTTCTCACGAGACCTTGGCCTTTCTAGTACGTAATTCTTCTATACTGCGGTTTCTTAACATTTTAAATTTTTTACAGTATCAAATTTTATGTA
>DWED01000585.1:0-10845 GCA_018245795.1 Protelbella ruficauda | reverse complement strand
TAAATTGGCTGGGAACTGAAACCGCGCCGCTTTATTAATTTTTTACCGCTTTCAGTGCAGTAGATTTAATTGTATTTAATTGAAACTAAATGTTTAACTGCGCGGAAACAATTCCGTGGCGGCGTCATTCTGAGAGCACATTTTGTTTCTGTAATTTAGATTCGGCTTTAGATTAAACGCTCAATAAATATTGTGATGGTTTTTATTGTTTGAAACAGTACCGTAGGTACTGTAATTTGAACTAAATCTCATTATTGTACATTAATGTATATTCCATTATTATAATGAAGCGGAAACCAGAAACATCATGAGGTACCTAGCATGCCTTCAGTTACAGTTACAGTTCTCTAAAATATCTGCCAACACGTACTTAGACAACTTTGCAGTCTATGACCTTAACCCTTTTAATTCTGAGAGGAAGCTCCTAGTCCATCAGTGGAACTATAAAAGCGTTTATAACGATGATCCTACAAAAATTACATTCTGATAAGAAACATGTAACAGGCACAGCGATTCACGAGACATACTTAGGCTGAGCACCCAGTGTGTACTGTATTAAATATTGAGGTTCGCAAACTGCACGTGTAACTAACTGCTGTACCGTGTGAGCTTAAAAACACATGTTTTGGTAAACCTAAAGATAAAGTTTTATTTTGAAATATACTCCAAACGTACATGAGATCCAATGAGATTAATATCAAATATTTGTTCACCTCTTTGCTGTGAAACCAAATAGAGTTTTAAATTTTTTTAACGATTTAATTTCATATTTATTATAGTGTTGGAGCGCCATACGTCTTTTTTTCGTTTTTTAATATAGCTAAAGTAAAAAATATGTTTATTCAACAATTTTTCAAGTAATTTAAGTGATTTTTGTAAAATCTCACAGCGTTCGTACTACGCTTTTGAGGATAACAAATTAATAGTGATACATGAGTCATTTAAGTTTCAGTAGAAACCGAGTACTATCGCTGGGTTTATTTGGAGCCGGGGTTTAACCATATGATCATAAGAAGAGTGAACGTAAGTTGACGTAGTCAAGAACGGATAGGTACTTCATATACTTAAATCTGACCCGGATCGAGCGCTCGAGCAACAAGTATGCTCGCAAAGTTACAAAGAATCAATTTTCAATGACCGTATCGTTGACCTAATTGGTATTAAAAATTCAGTCTGCGACATAATGTACATTAAATTCACAGGGAACATAATATATGCCAAAAACGTATTTAGGCGCCTCTAAACGTCTTCAGCGTGCCTCAGAAAATCACGGACAAAATTATGGTTCATTTTTCTGTCTAATTGCGAACTAATATACATATGTCTATTGGTTGACAATCCAATTGACACAAGATCTGTGTAAAGGTAAGGCGTGTCTATAAACATTTCCTCTCCGGTAGTATTTAATATATAACTACCGGCCAGAACTAATCGCTTAGATTAATAATACTATTTAGTAAGTTATAATACTTGTATGTATTGTGTGTGTGTGTGTGTGTGTGTGTTTGCGCATCCGTATCGTCCACGACATAATCAAATTTGACTTCCCACATTATAACAATACAGTTCCATTAAAGGGCGACGCAGGTAGATATTTCCGGTCGTCAGAGTAGGTACTATATCTAAATTTGTCAATTAATTTAATTATACAAGGCGAACAAACATGGAATAAGCCTGTTTTGTATACAGTCACACAGTTTGTTTGGTGTCATCGCTTCGAATTCTGTAAAAGCAAACTATATGCGTCGTAAGCATGTGATTTCACCGTACCACTACCTAACTGCGGGAAAAGTTTCGCTTAGTTGAAAGTTTTTAAAACGTTATAGTTTATTTAACTTTCCACGAAATAAGAACACACGGCATTTTAACCACTATCGCCTAAGATTGAAAGAAGGCAATCGTGCAAAAGCTGATTAACTTTCGCCTATTATGATAATGGATATTAAAGTTTCCCGATACAAGTTCGTGCGTCTAAGTACTAATCACTAATCATCTTAGTTCATAGGTGTACAATACATCTGTGCCTAATTTATCATAATTTTATTATTATTACATCGATATGTCAGATCGTTCACGAATTAGGTAAATAATTGAGTGCCAAATATATCTATCCTTGCAAAATTAAAGATACTTCTTCGGCATTCATCATCCGGTTTCAAAAATTTCTGATTTCCCCAACAGCGAGTACCGATTTGCTTAAGATAAACGAGCCTTGATCTTGCTCACCATCCTCATCCATTAACATTCATACTCCTACTTTATACACCCTTTTAATATTTTACGTCCAGATGCAAAATTTCAAGTAAGTACGTATTGTATGTTACTGGTGAGCATATTTAGTACTTCATAACGCAAAGGCACTTTGTGAAACCCCAGACAAAGGGGAAAGGGTACGTAGATATAATACATATAGACTGTTTAACTGCCCTCTACGGCACAAATTAAGACATTTCGTTGGATAGGTACTTACCATCGAGGTGGGACTAAGCCAGGCCAGAAAATCCAGTGAGCTAATAAAAATGCAAAGAAGTAACTCCCGTACCGTTCAGCGGTGCTACATATTCAATTTCAATGAACCGATACATTACTTTGGCAAGTTGGCAATGCGCTACGCCAGCAAACGGGCGCGCGTTGTGTTCTCAGCGGGGAGCTACGAAGCGAAGGAACAATGTCTGTTGATTAATATTTTCGTATGAAAGGGTAAGTTCATTGTTCATTGAGACGTTAGGCGACTAAGATTAACTTGTACAAACTTGTATATATAATAGTCAGTGCTAAATCTGAGAAGTAGATGAACATAATTTGATTATTATATTATCTATATATTAATACGTGAAGCAAAAACTTTGTACCCCTTCTTACGAAAATTGCGCGGACGGAGGCGTGTAGGACTCGGTATAATTAAAGCTTAAATTGAAGTTAATAAACCATTTATTATTTACGTTCCCATTGTCAATGTCAGTCATGAGACGGCTTGTTGTCAATAAGTAGCACAGAGGAAAAATTTATATAAGCGTAGTCTTTGACATTAGAACCTAGACAACGCTCAAACTGATTTTTTTATGATTTACGAACGAATATCGATCGCTACTGGGCCACTAGTGCCAATAAATTCATTGTGACTTTTAAGTACTGTGGGTATTTGTAAATATTCATTTAAATAGTAACGTAACAATGGAAAAAATCAATGTATTTTCTTTCATGACAGGGAAGTGAAAGTGTATTCCCTTATACACTCCTGCTGGCGCTCCTGGTTACTAATAATGTTATCATTGATCAGGAGGCCTGCGCTGCAAGCACTGTTCAATTCTGTCTAGTTCAAAACTGGACGACTCAATAAAAGAATAATGCCTAAAATAATTTTGTTTTCACAAGCGTAGACCGCTGATCTGCTTCTCCCATGTAGGAGCCGTCAGGACCTTTGATTAATCGTTCAAAAACATGGAAAATATCGTGACAATCTATTTCATGTCATCTCCATACTACCCTAGTATCAAAAAAGTTGAAATGTCTTTGGAATTTTATTGAAACGTAACAAAATTTTTGTCTATGTTTTACTTAAACTATGTCATTAGACGAGTGTTCGTAAGTAGAAAAGTAACCGTCATTTTGTTATATCGACACGACCATGTGTTCTTACATTTCATCATGTCACGATTTAAAAGATAAAGAGTGACAAATCTACAACGAGCTGATTCATTACTTTGAATACATTACATACATTAAATTTCTGACGGAAGTGTTTGAAGTTTGCGAAACTGACTTGCATGTACAAAAAGAGAGACTAATGTGTAAGGAGCGCGTCAGGTCTGTAAGAATATAGCTATGGCACATGGCGCTCGCTGTCTGCCCCGTAAGGGACCTGGCGGGACGATATAATAATAATAGTCTTGAGATGCATCGACACTAGGAGTACTAAATATCCAGTCATCTTCATTCAGCTACATCACCATCAGCCTTCATCTAATTACCATCATATATGTTTGCTAGTGGATCAATCTTAATAAAATTTGCTGCGTCACTCTCATAATACCGTGCAAATTCCTTACTCTATAGAACAAGATAACTGGATGTTACTTGGTTTCAATATAATACATTAAATAAGGGTATCAATTCCAATCCATTTTAGCACATAAATTTGTAAAAAAAGTACCGTTATAATTACTTGTACATGTTCAGCCGAATTAATTTAAACCGTGAGAAAAAAACAATACAAATTTATTTTATACATCAGCATAATTCTAAGTCATAAGTGACCAACTTAGAATAAGACAGATACTAGTAACACTAATATTAACTGCTCTCATACTAACAGTACTTATTGGGCTTAATGATACTAAGAGGCCCTATTTCTGCAGTTTTAGTCCTAATTTAGCGCTAACACCGATGGTTACTACCGTGTTATATTCCTTTTTTATTTATTGTAATATTTATATATGGTGTACAATAATGTATTTCTGTATTGTATTTTATTGTAATAATCCTATTAACAAAAAAAAAATATATATATATATATGTGTGTGTGTATATGTATGTATATATATCATAAACATTTATATATGTACAACATTTGAATTTACCCTTCTCGTTCTGAGAAGAGCCCCGTGTCCAATAGTAGAACGTTTAGGGGCTTGTTGTCGATGATGATTATGTAATAACATTGTTATATTACAGAAATTGGTTCCAAGAAGAAGCAAATGCTAAGGCGGTGGGTCGAGAACCTTCTATTTCCAAAGTTTTGATCAGAACCTTCCTATGGTCATACGTTCCAGGTGGCATACTGCAGTTTCTCGCAGTTGCAACAAGGTAACGTTACTAATTAATCGCTCAGGTAATAAGAACAAATACATTTAGAAAATGATATAGAACATATCTAAGGAAACGATAAAGAAAAAAAAATACTGCATGTTTGTTACATTTCGCCTGATTTCAATAACCGCTTTAATAGCCTAATTATTATGACTCATAGTTGTTTTATGGTGAAGGCGGTTTTAATGTTCCCGGATAATACATTGCAAATTGATAATAATACGCTTGAAAAATTAACAGGATGTTCATTTAATGTTTTTTTCTGCCCGTTGGTCCAGAAGTTAGTGATTCTGACTGCTGAGCTAAGATAAATATCTGTGTGACAAACATAACTATTTGTTCTGTATCTGGTTAAAAAAAATATGTATTATATGTATATAAATATACATTTACATGTATAGATGTAGTATAGCAAGCATCTCGTTACCATTACGACAAATTCCTTAATATTTACTTTAGGATCAGATGGCTGTGTGTGGAGATATTTCAAGATATTATTATTTCAAAACAGGACAGGCACGCCCCTCCTGTTCGCGCAGCTGTTAAAGTATTGGTCAGTGAATACCACAATGAGTAGAGAGACTGCGACGTACTTCGGAGTTGGCATGATATTGGCCAACTGGTTCTCTGCGTTCGTGAACCATCATGGAAACCTTTACGGTCAACAGTTCGGTATGAAACTCAGAATCGCTCTCAGTTCTCTGATGTTTTGAAAGGTAATTAAATAGTTAATGTGATGTAGGTATAAAATGTAAGGATATACCAATATTATTTATATAAAAAACAATTGTTAGATTCTGGTTAAATCTTAAACATTCATTTTAAGCAGCATCGGTTACATTTTAAACTCTACAAGTAGATTTTTATGTCTTTTCCTCTCACCACATTTCCCGTAAAAAGTCAGATATTAGAATAACGAAAGTAAGAAGCAATAATGACATTTGAAAATGGAATACATTAATTTAGAATTAGACAGCCAAACGTTGGGGCCGTAACGTTCTAAATACAAGATTTGTTTGGTAAAGGAGACATTACGAAATTTTATGCAGTGTCCACTTAGGCAGTATGCACACTGACATAAGATTTATCAACCTATTGTTAGGTCAGTATTTATTGAGAGCATTGATATATTTTCAGATAATGCGAATGAACAATGGTTCTCTAGGTGAGACGACTGCTGGTAAAATCGTAAACATTCTGTCGAATGATCTGCAAAGATTTGACTTGGCCTTCCTGTTTCTGCATTACATCTGGATTATACCTATACAGCTGGCTGCTGTGAGTTACCTCGGCTATTTACAAGCGGGGTATGCCGCTCTGATCGGTCTTCTCGCCTTGATCATCATAGCGCTACCTATTCAAGGTAACTGGTCGTAAATTTTTATTGATCGCGCTAAGCTACTTACTTTATTTAAATCGTATAAACCTTATTGATAAATGTATAAATGCCAGTCATCGTTATAAAATTTATATGTAAACAAGTCTATACATATTTATAATATATAGCACCTGCGAGCCCGCACTTGGCCTACATGGCCGACTATAGGCTTAACCCTTCTTATTCTGATAGGAGACCCGTTCCCTACAGTGGAACATAAAAGGGATGATAATAAATATTCAATCATTTTCACTGTGAATGTTGATTATATATAAAGTAATGAATAATATCACTTGCTAACGGTGAAGGAAAACATCGTGAGGAAACCTGCACACCTTAGAATTAAAAAAAAAGAAAAAAAAAATTATCTAAGGTGTGTCAAGTCTGCCAACCCGCACAGTTACCTTTCACGTTTCATGGAATAGGTAGTGAGCCTATTGCCATATATCGAGCTAAGATCTAGGCTCCGAACCATTCCATCCAAACCAAATTTCAACTAGAAAATCTAAGTTACAATATTCAATAGTAGGTACCCGACCCGGGATTCGAATCCAAGATCTCTCAATCAGCAGTCGCTTTGCAACCCCTCGACCAACGAGGCAGTGAAATTAATTAATTAAAATATCTATTTATATATTTTGTAACTATTTTTGCTCGTCAATACCAGCGCTCTCCCACCCAAGGTCACTGTCAGGCTTTACTAAACTTACACGTCCCCACATCAAGGCTACAAGGGTGTTCAGCGTATGAAGCTTGCACTTATCTTCTTTCCTAGAACCTAGTATAACCTTGTTATTCTAGTACATTCTATTGTTACTTCAACCTTTATCTTATCTTTATATTTGTTAACACAGACAAATTATAGAAGTATAAATCAATGAAAATAATAAGTAGATTAAATATTGTCGTTCAAAAAATAAAGAGAACAATATATTAATTAAAAATTGTTTTAGTATTCACCCGTAAAAATTGTTTTGTTGTCACAAAGTACAGTTATACTTTTTTGTTTCTGACCTATCCTTACCTATTAAATTCAGAATATATCTGTATTAATCGATGTTAATAAAATCTCATCTATAGATTTCAAATTGAAATCTATCTATTCCATTTTTGAAACTTATAAACCCAGTAACAAGCTTAATTGCAATTAATCGATGCAATTTTCCAGTCGCCTAAAGCTCTGAACGACACGGCTCATCGCGTGATTAGAAATACATTTTCCCTCCAAAAGCGTAATGGCGAAGGTTTCAAGCTGCACGCGAGACACCGCCTGTCACATGGACCCGGAGCTGCCCAGTGATTTTGATTTTTTTACAGAATAACTATTACAAGGTTGAAAGTAATACGTAGTTACTGTTTTGGAATGATACAATGAATGCAGCTTGCTGTTATGTAAAGATGGAATTCCATGTCGCAATCAAACCGTTTTTCAATTCGTTTGCATTCGCTTATATGTATATGTATTCTAAATACAAAAATGACTCTGTCTGTTGATTGAAATATCTAGAACGTTCGTTAAAATTTAGTACGGTGATATCTTGAACACTGGCAAGTGTAGATTTAAAAAAGTAAAATAAGGGATGGTAAAATTGCATGGAATTTTTTTACATTTCCGTGCAAATATAGCTGCGAGGAGCAGCTATGTGCCTATACTACATTTGGATAAGGTTCTCGGCGGGTTTTTTGAATAAGCTATTCTATGGTACTTCTATGAGCCATGACCTTGTATTTTTTTTTTATAAATGTGCTTATAATTTGTATAATCTAATTTTTCTCTGTATTCGTTGCATTCTCTTTCAAAAGCTCGTGTATCAGATTAATGCATGCAGTAAGAGTATCGATTTGGGTGGAAACATTTAAAGTCTTACTTCTAGATGAAAATTATCGGAACTGTTTAGGGCTTTTTAAGCTTAGGGACTTAAGGAAATACTCCCGATTCCCTTCCGTTGTAATAACATACATAGGCTGGATAATATAAGAATGTTAGCCCTTACTTAATTTATTCTCTCTATATAACTTTGTAGTACATTAAGTCTCATTTCATTGAATTTCGTTATTTATGAAATATCATATCGAAATATATTCAGTCAAAGCTAGACTATAGTACTCGTAAATACGTAGCAAAAACTTGTTACATAACGGTATCATTTCAAAATTACCATATTTACAACCCGCTCCTGGGCTAACTCCTGCGGAAAAACCACAGCAAACAAAACCATAATGTCAATTCCCCGGGAAACGCAAAGGTAACAGGAAGTTTATTCAAATCCATCGAAAATCATTCTTTCACTGACATCGCTACAATACTGCCGCCTTATTATGGGCTGTGTTTTTGTATAAAATGCACAGATAATAAATATATTTGACAATACGTAAAATTACAATGTCATAAAGCTGTTGAGTTTTAAAACACTTTGTGCACCGCCGTGCAACTTTGGCGCGGGTATCTTTTTTTTAAGTGCAAGGCAAAAAAGTTTGCATTAGTCAATTTTTTTAACGGTCGTCAGTGAAGGTATGGGCTCTACCAGCTACTTGACAAAGCCGAAGGCAGCAGGTTATAAAGCCAAGAGCGGATCCAGTGCGGGATCAGACAAGGAAATGAATGGAAAACTAAGACGCACTAAGATCAGGTGAGACTAAGCGATGCTCGTATTTAAAAAACGAATATATCCAATATCTACGTAAAGCCATTTGTTTCGGGTATAATCATTATTATATGTACCAAAAGCATTTTAAGGACAAGTGCTACAAATAGGATTTGTTAGATCTTTATTTTATGTATTATTACGCCAGGTTCCTCACAGAGTAGTCAGAGAGTGCCAAGTGCCAAATATCTCTATCCTTACAGACATACTTCTACTACATATGTACATCACTCTGTTCTCATCATCTGCCATTCGGTCTATATGTTTGTAACTCTATATGTTACTATTATGTTGGGTAAAATTCATTTAGTATGCTATTTAAGTTAACAGGACGGACATTAAGTTTTGTTTAATTATTACAGCCTAAAATAACAACGCGCTATTTTACGCAAATAGAGCAGCAAAATTGCAGGCGAAACCTCAATCATGCTTTCTACCAATATAAAAAATAGTAAAAATCTTGTAAAATTAAGTCCACAATTTTATTGAATGTTTACTCAATGTTCAACCACTATACAGAAGTGGTGTTGATAATATTTTAATTTATTTTTATCAAGCTGATTTGTTTCTTTATCATGCTAATTAGAAATTAATGAAAATGTTGAAATTAGCTCAACCTGCTCTAATCCCCACCCTACCATCACCACCCTATTGTCAGGTGGATGTTTATAACAAACGGTTACTTAGCAACCGCTTAATCAATACGCCGTTTTAAACCACTTGACATTATCGAACTCGCGATGCGTCACCGCGGTCCTCCATTTTGAAATTCGGTATTTGATTTTTCGTTTTATTTTTTTTTTCAATTAAAAATAAAAATGTGACAGTTGCGTTGGCAAATATGAATTATTCCTATCTAACGTGCAGGCGGCCGGTTAAAATGAACGATTATGGAATGAAGAAAATACCGGATTATACCGAGCTAGCATATAAGGAAGCAGTCTCCAAGTTGAGATACTTCTTGTCAGGGAATGCGGCACCAAGTGTAAGTATCTTCTCAATTTAAAAACTATAAAGAAATAAATGAAGCTATTTTAAAATTAGTCATTTTATTTATCATTAATTTAATTAATACCCTTTTATATTTTTAAATCTTTGGAAAAAATAAACACACTCAGGAATTTATAAAAATAATAGCTTACACTTATTAAATAAGTATTATCTAATAAAATATTTAATTCATTTGATGATGAATGGCTATGCAATTTTTTTTTCTCATAGTTTTATAAATGAATGTAAACAGGTACGCAGCTATGGGGGGTCAACATCTATCAAAAACCTGGACGAGTCTGATGGCGATCTTGACAAGAAATATTCCAGCTCATACAATACTCTGTCCGAGTTCAAGCCGAGACCTCGCCTCACTGCCAAATATGCTACTTTATACGCCGATAGTCTCAACAAGTATACACCGCCCAATATTTCCAATAGTGAGTACATCTGATACTCGGCAATCTCTTTCCATCTTACGAGGTTCTGGAAACTTCGCTATGAGTGTTACATGCTAAAATGTTCGAAGATCGGGATCAGTAGTGTTGAGTGTGGTCAGTAGTTGGAGAGGCCTATATCCAGCAGTGGACGGAAACAGGCTGATGATGATAACGATGATCATGAATAAAAAGATTTTATTAGTATTATTTCTATAAATTTCAAGGTATGTTTGTGTGTCTTTCAAAATACTTTTTTTCCAGCTCTACCAGCCGTTCCAAGCCCTCCTAACGACCTGACTGGTGGAACCAATCCTGACGTCATCAATTTTATTCAGAAACAAGAAGAATATATCGAGCAACTGGAACGCGAGAGTCAATATTGCAGGGTGAGTTCTGCTTTGTAATAGAATATTTTATAGACCTCTCGTGATGATATTATAATAATAAAAATTGGTCTAGGACGAACTGAACAACCTGCTGGGCAAAGTGAAGGAGGTGATATCAGAGAACGAGCACCTACACGAGGCGCAGAAGAACAAGATAATCTCGCGCATGTTCCACGCGCACAGCGCCGGCTCCGAGA
>DWED01000584.1:0-10848 GCA_018245795.1 Protelbella ruficauda | reverse complement strand
CACACTTTTCAACGTTACTCGACTTTTGGCGCAATATATATTTTTCCATGAAATTTCATACCTACAATAGCATCGACCAATTTCCATTATTTAATAGATACATTTATTCACAATGGAATTTATTTTCATGTCATCAAACATACATGTACATCCCCACGATTAATACACATATTTAAACATCACGGTAAACTTCATCGCACACTAAAATACAATGGATAAATTTTATAGAGAAAAATAATTTTGAAAGTGAAATAAAAATATGAAGTAGACAGAAAATGTTTCATACAAATTTGTAACTATGCCGTGGCAAAAATTTAGTGGGCAATATTTTTCAAATAAATATTTACAGAGCCTGTAATCAAAATCACACCGTCGTCGTGCAACCTACTTTGAACGCTACCCCATAATTTAATGTCACCAGTTCATACGTCTTCCCCGATACATTAGAATAGATATGAAAAGGATTTCCTTGTAGGCGGCATGGGGTCATTAGTTATGTCGTGTGTCCCATTTCAACCTGAAACGAAAGAAAGGGACGGTGATAGTGTAAAGGCAAGTAATCACTTAATCTTCTATTTCATCAATTGAAAACTATTAATTATATATTGTAGTTCTCGTTCTAAGCTGCGCCTTTGATGTTCATTATTGATGGTGTGTTCAATCAAGTTACAAATAAAGGTGGCTACAGACGTAACTCTCCGTAGTACAAGCCCTCATAGTCCTGAATGTGTACGGGAAATGATCTGTGAAATCTTCGATCTGTCAATTCTTATAGCACGTTATCACTTTTACAAGTATAGTTACAAGTATGAATTAAATATATTTAGTATATAGTAAGCTCACCAATTTGCTTCTGATAGCTTAATACGGCTCCGTAGTCATAACGGAACATAATTCCAACATGCGTCACAAATCTGTTTCAATGTGAGTTGCTTTATAAGTAAATTAGAAATCAATGTCGGCAGTTTTAGAACTATATTATTGGTCTGCACAAGCTTCTGATATTCCTATCGGTAAAAGACAACCTTCTAAAATATGGCAACGTTCATGTTATTTGACACAAATAGTCCACCATTTTCTAGTCTAATCCAATCTCACTTAAACGTCGCTAGTGCAGACGCTTAGCAAAAATATTCAACAGTAGTTGAAAAGGAAGGTTTATGAAACAAAGATTACAAAATGGTAAACATATGAATACAGAGAACATGTGAACTAATGAGGTCTGAAAAAATTCAAAGATTCTTGTCGAGAGAATTACATAAAACATTTTGTTTGCATCATTAACAAAAGCCTTGTTAACAGGCTTACAATTTGTATTCTATTGCAGTCGCTAAAAAGAAAGATATATGAAAAAAAGGCGAAATATTTGTGTATAAATTTTATGGAAAGCTAATAGATATGAAGTCAAGTTCCCAATATAAAATCTCTTAATACCGCAAAACTCACGCATTCTACGGACAGAAGTTGAAGGGTAGATAGACCCCGTTACAAAAAACAGACGTTTCAATTAACCATTAATTCTCAGACTAACATATCTGTGACTTTTAGGTATTGATGTAACATTTTGAACACAGGTAGCTGTTATGTCATAGGTATCCGCTAAACTGAAATCCTAGGAAAATAACACGGTATCCTGAAATATGATACCGTTCTTTCTCTAATTATTCGGAATCAAATAGTTGTCGCTTGATATATGTATTTATTAAAATTCATTGATACTGCTTTACTTTTGTGATATACATATATCGTCGTAATTTCTCACCAGGCAGTATAAACACAATTACATCAATTTCTAAAGAAACTGTATTTTAATAGCCAATGAAGTGTAATTTTAAATATAGAGATGTACGTAAACTATAGATTTTTGATCATTGGTACAAATATTGAATGAATTGAATATTACTTTGAATATTCTGCCTACCCCGTAAGGGACTTAGCGTGAAGATATGTATGTATGTATGTATGTATGTATGTACGTATGTATGTATGTATGTATGTATGTATGTATGTATGTACGTATGTATGTATGTATGTATGTACGTATGTACGTATGTATGTATGTATGTATGTATGTATGTATGTATGTATGTATGTATGTACAAATATTGAATTCTTTCTGCAATAATTTCTACAAATTCCATGATGGCATCATGGATATTGATCCAAAGATTTGCGTTATTGATCGACAAGACATTTTCGAAATATAATCGGAACACAGTTCAATCTATAAGGATATTTGCAAATAAAAAATAATGGAAAACTGTGGACACTATGTGCAATTGGTTTGATCAAATAAAGCCTAAAAACCATTCGCGAGCGAAACTTTTTCAAGCATAATAGCCACGATTGTCGATAAAGTTTTGGACCGTATTCGAATTAAATTCGTTTTTTATGCAGCGAGTGAATTCAAAAAGGTGGCATGTATTGATTCCCGTATTTTATTTGAATATAACGATGGAAATAAAAACGATCCTGCTAATAACTAGGAGTATGTTACTACAAGCAAATAAAAGTATATTTTGCTAAAAGGATTTTAGCGAACAGATTTTAGGTAATGTTCCCTTATTAGCTTTCTATAAGGTTTCATTGCTCAATTGACGCTCTTTCGTAACGAATATCTATATTCCTCCTCGCCGATAAATGTAGATTAATAGAGGTACGAGTCATTGCTTAATACTTATTCCAAGGGTTTTAAAACACATTAAAACCTTTGATAAGCAAACAACAGATTAACGATTCCGTTGAAAACTGAAATGGCAAATGAGTCATGAGACAAATGATCAAAACACAATGAGAGTTACAAGAGGAACCTCGCTGCTAATGTACACGCGTGATCCTCCATGCGTCTATATACTTACTAATTGATGAAACTAAAATGTTTTTACTTTACTTGTCACATTTATTTGGTTTAAAAATTCTAATATTTGCCGTGTTCTTTAATTTTTGTTCGTAATTTTTATTCTTAATCGTTATACAATGTATTTTTTTATATTCCGTCACAAAAGATACCTACATATATGCATTATCATCATTATCATATTTCCATTACCATTGAGCTAGAGTATTTCGACAAAAACAACTTTGCTATCACAACATGAATAAATATTTTGAAATATTTCCTCTAAGGGAAGGTTTGTATGCCAATTGTCATACGTCAACATAGTATACTTATAAAAGTGTAAAACTATAAACATAGTGTACATATAACAGTCCAGTTGTGTCTAATAAAGACGAGTTGTGACTAATAAATACCAGTTGTGACTAATAAAGACCAGTCGTGACTAATAAAGACCAGTTGTGACTAATAAAGACCAGTTGTGACTAATAAAGACCAGTTGTGACTAATAAAGACCAGTTGTGACTAATAAATACCAGTTGTGACTAATCGCAACTTATAGGTTAACATTTTATTAAATTCTTCGATAAAACCGAACACACATTCTTGCTTCCTTGTAACATATTAAAAATACGTGGCTTATGTCGTATGAAGAAGTTGTTTTTACCCAAGTGAAGTAAGCTAAATTGTATCTTCACTGAGTCACTTTTGTTATTGGAAATACTGAAAAACCCCTAGGAGCGACAGGGGATGATTTAGGGATTGTTTATTGGGAAAATGCGTGGGGAGACGTGTTATGAGTTAAGGATATTTATTGACTAGCGCTGGCAGATCTTTCTATTTTCAAAAAGGAGATATATTTTTCGCACCTCTTCAAACATCATATTTATTTACTCTTTTTCGCACTTCGTCATGGATACGAGATGGATGTTGTGCATTAGTACTAAATTCATACTGTAACTGCTAATTGTGTAGAGAGAATAGAAAAGAAAAAACACGTAAACAACAAATGCCTTTGAGAGATTTTCAGTTGTCACTAAATATCGTACGAATATCATCGTGCGCATTACCGACCACACAATTGAGAGGGTACAGATGCAGGAATATGTTTCGCACTTCATCAGATATTTCTGTTACTTTAAATGCCTACTTCCTGACCGTATTAGATTTGCTCTCTGTAGCTTTAAAATATTTGTACTAATTATAGACAGTGTCGACTAAGACTTAGTGTTAAATGACCGTTTGGATATAAACTAAACCGCCAGCCTTTTACGAGACAATAAATTCTGTCGTTGAACTTAAGCTTTGCTGTTTCAGAGCCTAGATATTTTAAATGTCTCTTTCTTTTCAATGAAATCAATGGCGGTAATACCGGTATCATTTCGTTTTGACTTCCTTAGGAGTAAGAAGTTCTGAATTATTTATATTAGGTACACATAATATTATTTACTTTGTATGTTCCCAAAATATATGAATTATTTATGTAGTGGACATAAAATTATCGCTTTTTTTATTGTTGTAGAATGTTGATTCCTGAAGTTTGAAACACAAACCAATGCAGCAGGAATTTATCCAATTAATTTCAATTAAACCATTTTATTCGTTGAAGATTGTTAACTGTATTGTTGTAAGTTGCCTTAAATTCGTTGTATACAGCATCATCGTCAGCCTGTCTCGGTCCACTCCTGCTTATAGGGCTCCCTTAAATGGGTTTTGCCAATAACGTCCACACTGGGCATGCGTGTTGGGGATCCCAGATATAAACATAAACGAATCTCATACATTGTTGTAAATTTGTTGTTGGCATCGTCTGATCCGTCTCATTTCTTAGCAAATGAATATTGAATTTTCGAGTCTTAATTATCTAGAAGTAATTTGCATAATTTCTCTTCGCTGATCTGGATTATGGCATCCACTTCATGCTTTAGACGCATTAGAGATACGAGGAGACAGGTCAACTTACTAATGGGACGTCAAAGATGTTACGTTATTAACATTTATAATTAATTCTACATCTGGAAAACGCAACGTCAGGGAATGAATTACGTAGGTGTCAGTTTTGAACCGTGACGTTTATTCTTTTAAACGAGAAACAAGTTGTTAATTCAATAAAGTGTACATTACATGCTACCCCAAATTAAATTTAAATTAATTTTCAACCAGTAAGTCAATTCGTTCAATCGTTAATTTCGATAAATAGCGTGACTAATAATTACCTTGCGACACAGAAGACTGATACATTAAGTAAGAACACATATACGAATATAGTTGGTATATGTACGTTCTCTTAATACCCGTAACTTTTGTAATGTCTAATTCTGTAAGTATTTTGTAACGCATCATTTGTCAGATCCCTAATTTCTCAGTACATGTCGCAGTGCAGACATTTTGGACACGGCCTTGATTTGTCAATGCCTAGGCCTAGGTCTTATTTTCTTCGAAACAAAACTAGGGGAAAGCCTTCAAATAATCAATTAATTTGATTCATTTATTCGCTCTTGTCCTAGGATAGACTGGTAATATTATTTATGATGTGACAATTATTCGCGAGTTGTACCTTGGAAAGTATATTTTGCTTTGTACATTTCATATCTGCGGTTCCATGTTTTGACGTAGAAGTGCTGTTATCTCATATACTGGCAGCAAAAGTTTTAATATACTATATATTTATACTGTTCTGGAATGATCCAATGATCCACGGTGACCTTGACTGTTGATTTGCAAATTGTAGCAAATGTTGAAACATGACCGTATGTTCTATGTTTGGGGACAAAATTATCAAGATTACCTTTATTAAATCTATATGTCTGCTGACTTGTTACCATACCACAGGCTATACAAACTTGGGTTAAGATGGCCGTTTGTGAATTGTCCCAAGATACTATTATTATTATTACTGTTGTAATACCGTACAAATAGGCAGCGTACCTGCAATTTCTGTGAGTACTTTATTTGGGTAACGGCTTTACATCGTAAGCTCTTGTAGACGTTACGGTATTAGTATATAAAACGTGGAACCTAAATTAAATTATTGTTTGCTTTTGTACGACTCAGTTTCCATTAGGTATAGTTCTTTTGTATCCGTTTGTGGTGTGGATGTGAGAATCATGGTAAAAAGAGAATTATGGTCGTGCTGGTAGTCTTTTAGTATAGTATTATTGAATAATTTTTTCGGTCGTATAATAAAATATATAAAAGTATATTGAAGGAAGTATAGACGTCATGAAGTGGCTGAATTTCCTTTCGATTGTTTTTTTTTTTTTTAATAGAACATTTGTGTTCTGAATGTAGTATCTATTTATTAATGTTTCGAGTGTAAAATGATATATTAATATATTATCGTCAATAATATTGTCGATATTTCGATCGTTCCTTTGTTAGACATAATTCTTCTCTTTGTAAGTAAGTAAGAGTAAGATTAAGGCTATTGCTACAGACTGCAACGCTGGTCATTTGCGTCTTGACAGACTTCACGGGCCTTATATATCATTATCGAGAACTGTGAGCCGTGCAGAATATTCTCATATAATCGTTATAATATGTAATAAGTGATATTTAATCACGCTAACGCTACATGCCTTTTTAATAGAGAGAGAGCGAGAGAGAGACAGACAGAGAGAGCAATATAAAGTGAATTTGTTTTCTATTTAAATATTATATTAATGTAAATAACAAACGTGGGTTACCTTTATGCTCCCCCATTGGTAGAAATTTCTGGTACATCGTCGTTCAGTTATACGTACTTATTGAGATTGAGTTTCTAGGTGCAGCAAACAGTTGCATAAATGTATTTTCTTATAAACTATTATATTCAAATTCAAATTCAAAAGTTTTTATTCATTGTAAGGTATATAAATACACTTAATTAACGTCATTACATATCTTATAATACCTACCTATATACATATATTATAATACCTAAAGATCTACTAATTTTGTATTATATTATAAATATTATTGTACTGTACATTTGTATTATAAATACTAAAACAAAAATTATTTCCAGTGTGATTCATCAAGATTTTTTATGACTTGTCTTATATTGGGACATCGAAATTTACAATAATTATTATCTAAACTCATCATGCCCTAGAGAATGCCGGTACATCTAATTAAGGTTGAAAGACTATTTCGGAAACATCCACACCCGATCCATCTCACTTATCGGTCAGCTGTGTCACAGCCTTATTAACCTAATTCCTACTTTATTGGGCCAGGTGTTATTTTTAGGAGATAACAGTTCCACTTCATTTATTGTCATCCAATCGGCTTAAGTCGGATAGAAACGGGAACAAATTATTTCAAAGTGAGGAAACTGTCTATGGTACGATTTGTTTCGTTGCCAAGTTCTATACCTTGTTTGTAACGGTTCCTTTTTTTTATACAAATAAGATAATTACTCGTATATTGAAACCTTTTATGCACTTTTAGTGGGGGCAGGGAAAGATAGGATATAAAAATTGTACCATTCGCCAAAACAAAACGCCAGAAGACATTTATTCCTGTTTTCGGATGTCATATCCACGTCTGTAACAAAATAATAATAATTAATGATCTGTTTATTTTGAGCCTGTACTTTAAGTAATTCACTAGCGCCCTCATGAGAGGAGACCAAAGTAAAAATGAAATGTGGAGATGTTACATCATGTGATACAATATCATTCTCAAGTATTATTTTGTCATTACATCTGAAGATAAGACGTATTTATTACATCAAAGGGACTATTTGGACTGGGTTCATTTTTATGACAAAAATGTACCTACTTACTGTTATTTTAACAGTATGAAGAGCGATATGAATCTGTACCGAATTAGAGGGTCGTATCGTCGATCATGGAATCACAACGTGACCGGAATATTGATGAAAAAGTAACTGTTATGGAAAATTACTAACGAAATATTTACACTCGTGATGTGGGGGTATCTGCGAAAAATTCGGCTATCAAACCTACATCGGTTTTACTTGAATTACAACTAATACAGTACCCTGCTGGAAAATTTTGTTGTGTCTTTTATTTTAATTGTAGCATCGATTTTTTTTTAAACATACATTTTAATACAAGCCTCTTCATGATTATAGTAATCGTATAAAGCGTAAGGAAAGACGAAGCATCAAGAGGTAAAGAATACACAAATAGACCAAAAGTTGGTGTGGTGTGGTCTGGATCGGTCTTCTCCACTCTTCGATTAGTTCGGTCAGACAAGAACTTCATAATACATTTTACCTTTGTGGTCACGTCTAGTCACGAACAGTATTTCATATTTATATTTGCGTGGGTGTGTATGTGCAAGTGATACACTATATTAGTCTTAGACATTAAAAATGTAATGTTACAGTAAACTTAGTCTTTATGGTGATAGACTTAGTCTTCATGATAATAGTTTGATGCAGGGATTTGTGAACAAGACTGTTGAAAAGACGCCAAGAGTCGTGTTTCCGATTCCCATCCCCAACAAATATTTGTCAGGAGCACAAGTATGCGTTACGTGTCTGGATAGAAAAATATCTATACGAGTATATATTTATACGTATATATGTAGTTAAATAGCCGTTTGGTTACCATATCACAAACTATCTTGATGATACTTCGGGATTAGATGGACGGGTGTGGAGATGTACCAAGATATTATTGTCCCAACATATTTAAGTAACTCTTCAACAGTTTTTATCGGCTTATACTATCTACATGATGAACTCCGCCACTTTTTATAACTAGCCTACTACGTAACAAACGTAACATCACGCCTGTAATCCCCAACGGGTTAGGCAGAGGAGTGTGGTACCTCGTAGAGTGTGGTAATTAGCCTACTAAAATGACATAATTCTTCTTTACATTCCAATTTGTGATTCCAATTTGTGATTGAAAATAATTATAGATTTATTGGGTATTTTTAAGCTTTTGAATGAACTTTGAATTTCTATATTTACATTCAGAGATTGTATAGATTTTAGCCAGTGTTTAAGGAGCATTATCAAACGATAACAATCGAGATTTACATTTTTAAGTGCCTTTTGAGACACAGAAGCCCTCGTGAACCTTTGTAATTAGCGATCACTTGTCCAAGATTAGACGTTGCCTGGAGTTGATTTATATAGCAAATCGTTTACGATTCGATCTGCCTTTCGGTAGGACCGCGAGCTTGTAAAACATTATGCATTCTTATTTATCTTTCTCAGACGTTTCTGTACACTCAGTCTTTGCAAACATTGGAGACTTGATGATTTTTTTTTTCATCCATATTTCTCCCTTCCTTTCGGGTAATGGAAAATGAATTATGCGTGATTGATCGCTTTACTCGTTTCATCCATTTGTAAATATATGTTTGCTATCGAACAATAATTACATCGGGTTCTTGGAACAAGTCGGCTCCATTAATTTCAGGAATGGCATATATTTTTTACACCCGTTCTTTGTGTTATTTATTATCTGTAATTATTTTTTTGTGTGTATTGCCTTTTGTGTGGTTTGACCATCACAATAATGATTTTTCGCTGTGAATTTTATTAATAAATCGTTAGCGAAATAATTGGGATTATCAGATTCTGTTTTACGACTAGCAAATTAAATATTTTCTGTTGTAAATGTAAATGCAATAATAGTCTAGTAGTCAATTACCTACTCTGCAACGAGTTATGAAAAGCTAATAAGATGTGTAATTGGTTTATTAGGCAATCATTAGAGAGCATAGTTTCGATTTTATGGTTTTCAATTACAATTTATATTATTATTCGTTATGTTTTTGATTTAATATTCATCGAATTGTACTTCGTCATTAATTTGGTCATGTTACGAAACTTATATTTGAGACCGGTTAACGTTTTCTGAACGTCATGTTATATCAGGATCTGAGGCAGACGATTTACTAATCTGCATTACTTCACTGACCGCCACCAAAAACAAATTAGCCAAGTGAAACTAACGACCAAAAATTTCCAAAATACCCTTATAATTTGCAACGGTCGGCTAACGAGGTTCGGAAGTTTAATGTAATTTCCTAACGGCAATTATCGGGCTTGCTATAGTACTAGAGAATAGCGAGTGACAAGTCATGAAATGAGGCAAAGGTAACAATGACGTCAAACTCTCATAATCTGCTATCACTTTAGTAGGCTACTGGTCTGTTTGAAACAATTTGGCTTGTTACAACAAACTTTCCTTTCAGCGAGAACGAACGCAAACGAGAGAGAGAGAGAGAGAGTGTGAAGGAACGCAAAACGACTAGTAAAATCACAACGGCATTGTTCCTGAATAACTGTTTGTTATTACTCTTTGTGTAAATAATTATTCCAAAATAATGATACTTAACGTTAGATTTTTAAATAAAACAATTCGAACTGCTATTCGTTTTTCAAATTTTTGTGGTAGCTTTTATTTACTCGTTTTTAGTGAGGCATGAATCTATGTCATATGTTTTACGCTCACTTACCGTTTCTAATTATAATCTTCGGAAGTTAAGCTTAGGAATATCTTTAAAGCTACCTAATTAAACTTTGAACGAACTAGTACCTTAGGGAGGCAGGTTGAACAAGGGTATATCGACAGATGTATACATATATATTTGCTGGGAAAACTGGTTCGTGAACGATATGAACGTAATAACTGGATCATTTTGCTCAGATTTCATTAAAATAGTTACTGTCGTTGTACATATTTCTGTCCTTATAAATGCTAACAGTATCTTTCTTGCATTATAGATATCCATAGACGGAAGTTTGTACTTTCTTCACTTAAAAATAATGTTATATTTACTGCTGTTTAGTTACTAGGCATTAAATAAACGGATATCACACTTTCCAGTTTAATGATGAGCGCTTGTACGAGTATCTATACATACTAGTGGCCCAGTAGCGTTCGAGATTTGATTGTAAATCATAAAAAAATCAGTTTGAGCGTTATCTAGGTTTTAATGTCAAATACTACGCTTATATAAATTTTTCCTCTGTGCTACTTATTGACAACAATCCGTCTCATGCCTGACATTGACATTGGGAACGTAAATAATAAATGGTT
>DWED01000583.1:0-10849 GCA_018245795.1 Protelbella ruficauda | reverse complement strand
AAAGCATTGGCCACTCCTCGGGTGTTGCAAGTGTCCATAGGCGACGGTGATCACTTACCAGCAGGTGGCCCGTCTGCTTATTTGCTAGGCTAAATATAAAAAAAAAAAAAAAGATTGGTGAAGTTTGGTCCAGGACTGCCGCAAATGCTGGAAACTCATGGTAAAAACAAAATTATTTATGTAGAAATGACTGTTCGATTTAACGTCTCGAATCAAAATGCGGATTGCTGCGTTCAGACGCTAAAAATAAAAAAGTGTATAGGTGGCGAGGTCCCATGCAATAGATATTAAATTATATTTATAATATAACGAATTTTACATTATAATTAAATTACAAAAATTAAGTATAGTGAATAATGAAAGCGCTCCTGCTAGACGCAGATGTAATTTAGATGCAGGTGTTGGTTATTAATCAACGCAGCTCGTATGAGACAGGCCGTCACGACTTGCTTAATGCACTCAGTACGTTGATTTTACTGCGTATCTATTAGCGCGTCCTATTTATACATGCATTTGTAAGGTAATTAAATCAGCGTGTCTATAAACAGCACCTACTAATACAGCCTTAAGTTTTCAAAATATCACTTGATATAAGTTTGAAAGAAAAATCTGTGGGTAAACTTTACAATTTTTCATATTTTTCGCTACTGTCTGCTACCCCGCAATTAATTGGCGTAGCAGAGTATGTATGACCTTAAATCTTCTCATAATCTCATCTCATCCAAGAAATTAAATTATTATTATGAATACTACAACAGTCATACATAAAAACAATTCAGTGACGTGTGTAGTTGTAAAAGAAATGTACAAATTGAAACAAAAATGATTAAAACGTAAAATGTTCGCAACATTGTTGAAGACAGATCCAATCATATTGGTGGGACGCGCGCCGAGTGGAGCGCAAGTAGGTCAATAGGGGGCGCTCGCGTTGCGGAAATTTGAGGATACAGGAGTACTTGTTATCGGGACCTTTGGCCACACGTAACACCTTGACAAGGGGCTGTTTGAGAAGGGGCTAAGTTATAGTGAAATGTTTAAATTATTGAAAGGATTCCGAATGATTTATCTGCGGCAGTATTTTATACAATTTGTATGTATAGACTAATTTATATACTTTGTATTTATATTGTATATTTAGTATTTATAGCACATTAAAAGGGAGCTAAGTTGAGCAGGTGAGAATGGTCTTGAGCTGATAGATGGGATGGTTGTCTTGGATTCTTATGTTTGCTCGTTCTCGTGTCAAGGTGTAAACAAATGCATGATCTAAGATTTAATATTTATTGCGTTATTAAGGTTAGAAGTTATGATAGACTTTTTCGTTTTTTTGATTCTCAACAACATCTGTACTTTTGCCATGAATAATCAACGGAAGCCACAATAAAGATTAAAATAATTTACAAGTTTATTAAATACACCTATATTTTAATATCCTATAAGCATTCTTTGCCAATTCTGATTTAATGCCTTACTCACTGTCATTTACTGACTAAATGCTATACTTATTCTATGTCGATGAACCTCGGCCTTCTAATATAGTTAATCGACGACGGTGGTACAAAAAGAATAGCAAGGAAGAAGAAACAAAAAGCTTAAGAAATATAAATAAATCTCATACATTAATACCTACAAACATTATCATACATAATAAATAAATACATACTTATATACATATGTATTTATTCAAATAGCAGAATAGTTTCAATATGTAATGTAATGACGGAATACTTTCTTATGAAACAACATTCTGAAGTTGAACAATACTTGTTTTTTAAAGTCGACAATGAATTATTGGCTTCCCTAATATTGCAAATGTAAAGGCTATGGTGACCATATATGACCAAATAAGTAGACTACGAATTCTCTTTAATTATAAAAGAAATTGTCTGTCTACCAAGACCGTACCAGATGGAAATCCTTAATATCTGCCTACTCCTATGGGAAATAAGCGTGACAATATGTATGTTTGTATGTATTAAGAAAATTATACGAAAAACTATGAAAAGTTATGTAATAAATTCTTATATGTTTATGATATTTATTAGATATAAGGGGACATGTCGTTATCCATTAGGCAATACAAGGGTGAAGTTACGTATGTTATTAGACATAAGCAATGGATGTAGAGGTCGTCGTATTGTCAACTGTCAAAATCTACCCACAAACATATATATATGTATACCGGAACTCAAACATGAATAAATTTTCTTGACATTTGTCACATTATTTGCTAATTTGAAAATTAAGTCCGAACGTCTCTTGTCCCAGTGTGCTTCAAGCCTCGACATTTGAACCAGAACATACCAATACTGCTGCTGTTTAGCGGCAGAAATATACAAAAAATAGTAACGGTCGTTTCTCAATAAGCGAATCCTGAAGCATTTAGTATGAAAAATAATAAGAAGTAATACCCCATATAAGTTAAATTGTATTCATAGCTTGTTATAACTTTTCGTCTCCCTTTATTTCCACTGAAGCCTCACGTGGTAGGGCTCGCTAGGTAACGATAAGGTACCCTTTTGTACGGAATGTTTCTATCGAGTTTTGTAGTTGCGTAATGCCTGGTGTGGAATAAAGCGTACCTACCCATAATTTTATATTTATACATTTGTATGTTTGTTTGTTATAACGAATGTAAGCACTACATTCCTTTGCCAATCATTTCAGGAAAAACAGTCATGATGTTATGTTATGCTATGTATGTATGGTTATGTACCCTTGATAAATTATGTGCTGAAATACGCGGTTGTTAGCCTCAAATGTATAGACATTTTGTTTTTTTAGGTGGGAAAGCGAAGATTATATGTATAAGAAAGATTAAAATCAATCGCATCAAAGACGTATCCGTGGAGAGCGATATGAGGCAACTCTTTGATAAAGCCCTAACAAACTATATTAGTACTAAGAGCAGTATACATCAACACAAGCATTCCTTCACTATATTGATTACTATATTGTGTAAAAAAATATCAAATGAGAGTGCAATCTCTAAAGTGAACTATTGTTTCTTTTATTTTGGAGATGAACAAATGAGGATTCTGTCACTGACACCAAATATAAAAATTATTGTCAGTATTCGTATTCGTTGATAATAAAACATAGAAATAGTGAACAAGTTCGTCAAATCGGTAGCTGGTAGAAATCTGTCATTTCTCTGTATCCCCATGGAAAATGGGCGCAACCATATGTATTTAAAACTATTATTTAGTATTAATTACTAATGGAACTGTAGGAAATCGACTGTTAGTATATATTAGTGCAGTACTATTCGTCAGTATTATAACATTCGGCATCTGTTATTGTATTTTTTTTAAACAAAAACACTAATAACAAATCTATCGTCCTTGTTCTCACAAGAACATAACAAGATTCTAATTAAACAGTAATGTTTGTCACTAATTTATTCCATTTGTCCTTGTTCTATAAAATAAGTAATCCGGCTCCGGAACGCGCTGATACATTTGCCGCTATTAAACGACTTAGTTGCCTTACGTTTTATGATTTCCAACTTGTCATCGTGTCAGCTTGCTTACTTTACCAAACTATTTCACAACGAACAGAGGTACAAATCAATGTTCTGTCTAGAGTTCACTGTATATATATAGAAATTTCTTAACTAGGTTGTTTGTATAAATATCACCATTGTTACTGTTATATTAAACTAAATCACTTAACTGGCGATTTTACAGGACGATTACAAAGACAATGTTTATATATAAGCCTTTAACTCATTGCAACTACCATTGTCCCGAAAATTGGTCCCATCATTGATTCTCATAAAACTGGCCCGTTTGTTTAAGAGTTAATCAACTCTACTGTCATAAAACTGCCGCAATAGTTGATCAACTTCGTTTATGAACCGGGGATTGGGAATTGAAATTTCCACCTAGGACATATGTTTGCGTGATGGGAACTTATATTTAATATCAGGGTGTAAATATTATATCCATAAATATACATATACAAATTCCTATTTACACGTCGTTTCATAGGATAGATAACGATTGAGTCCAATATTATTATTATAGAAAGTTATAAGCACGCTTCCAAAAATCGAGCACCAATACATATAAGTTTAATGATTTGATATAAAAGCGGTACTGATGTGGAATGTCTCATGTACATAAGGCAGCGTGGTGAGTCGATCGCGTGCACGCCGACCGGCAGCGTACTGAACATTATTATGTTCAGTGGTACGAGCTTCCGCACGGAAATGGAACTTTTGAGCTTGTAATGTCCTTACATATATAATTGTGTTGTGGCTTAGATAAGCCTTTTTTATTTGCTCGGAATATTCACAGTTAATCTACATAGAATTTACACGTGCATAATAAATGTAGATACACACATTTTTTTCGTAGAGCACATAATGGAACATGACAAAAAGTAGGTCACCTATATTACGTATGCCCATTTATAAAATCTTCGTCTTTATCATCATCATCAACTTATCACAATTCAGCTATTGGATAGGGTTTTCCTTACAAAATAAGAATGATTTTAGACTACAGTTTTTTTTATATTTTAGTTTCTAAGAAATACAATATCTGAGCTTAATTAAGGTTAAAGCTGCCAGCAGCCCAAGTGTGGCCACATGTGGGTTAGTAGACTTTAACTACGTTTAAATTCTTTATGGTTATGTACATTAATCTTTTGTACTAGTTTCAAAAAACGTCAAAAAGCTATGTTTTAATAATACATCATATTTCCCTTAGGGCTAGGCAGAA
This sequence comes from Protelbella ruficauda, assembly GCA_018245795.1. Classification (NCBI taxonomy): domain Eukaryota; kingdom Metazoa; phylum Arthropoda; class Insecta; order Lepidoptera; family Hesperiidae; genus Protelbella; species Protelbella ruficauda. The sequence goes on along the minus strand of DWED01000583.1, from coordinate 6,122 downwards.
AGTTCCTTACAAATGTCTTTCGCCTTTCTACTATCACCGATGTCATCCTACATGCTCGTCTACTTTTAATAACACAAGAGTAAAACAAGTCTTAGTTGAATTTATGAAATTAACGTTTTTCACGACGCCTTAGGGACGTCTCGTTAAAATTTATTTTTTCTCTTTTCCCTGCGTCGCTGCTGTCGGTCCGTAGAGATAAAAAGACCTGCGAGTAAAAATTCTATTACGGCCAATCGACGTATCGTTCTTCTTTGACACTGATTTAGTTAAGAGTTCCAGCTTCTCTTTTACTTACAGCAGTAGCTTGCATGTTCACTAGAACTTAAATAGTCGAGCACAAAATTCAGTGTTTCAAAAAGAGTTAAAACTCCTTCATAGAAATCCAGCATTACTAGAAAAACGTCGTCTTGTTTTAAAAAAGTCACAAGTATATTTGGAATTTGTATATTTGGAAGCTACACACAGGATTTCGTTCAGAATAAGTAAAGTTAAAGACACAGTTTACCACGGTGGTCAAGTGTGAGGGAACAGACATCTTCCTCTAGTCTTTACCCTCTAGTGTGCAAATACCCTCACCATGTTTTCATTGAATCCGTTGCGAGTGATACAGACCTATATTAAGTCAGTGATGAGTATGTCAGATTCGAATTCCACACTCCGTAGAGAATATACCTAAAATGTAATCCACTAAATGTTCACTGTTTAAACTGACCTCTTAGTCCAGTGATTTGGGGATGGGACTGCTGAGCCCAATTATAAGGGTTTGAATCTTATCTCAATGCGAATATTATGTATTGAGTTCGTACTCATTTTACTCGTGTATTAATGGTTCTGTATTTGTTGATCTTGTAGTATACTCATTTAACTTGTGTATTTATTTATACGTGTATTTAGTGTAATCATGTATTTATTACGTCTGAGTGTAAAATTATTTACACATGCAAGTATTTGTTTAGACATGGCACAAACAACTTTTTTCAGATTAACGCACTTTTCGACTCAAAACAGCCTGCTCACTCAAATAAGTAATGTATTTAGATATGGTTATTATACAAATTAGGACACGAATTTTCAGTTTGAATGTTCTGTATCGAGGCGCTACCAAATGACATTACGGAAAGCGCAGATATGACGTTGCGCTGTTCAGAAGTCCGTCGTAAACGAGATTTCGTGTTAAACAACTTTGAGTTCAGTCAATCATTATTGGGCTGCCCGTAATTGGGTTTCATATCCGCCCCAATGGGTGGTGGTCGCCTGCAGCCTAATCCACTGGGTTGATCAAGCGCGACTTGATGCTGTTATGAGGATAGCCGTGCTAATATGACTGCCCAATCTGATCACAGTGTGATTTCAGCCTTATTTTAGGCTGGAAATAGATGGGGTTGTTTAAAACTAATGGCAAAGCGCGAGGTCTTCTTACTCTCTGGAATTTAGAAAGTGGGAAAATCTTCGGAATTATCTTCTTCCCAGTATGCGTTGGGCTCAATCTTTACCCTCTTAGAATTCAGGTGAAAATCGTGACATAGACAGAGTTAGATAAATAATATTTTACTTCTTTTTCAAGTGAAAATTATCTTTGTTATTATGTTGTTCGTGAAACAGATAAGGTAGTTAATTCACCTATATACAGACATATTTTAACGCTTCTTTCCCGAAGATATAGGCAGACACTTAGAACTCCCACTGATTACGGTTCTGACATACTTCTTTTGGCTCTTTTACTTCCGTATACATTCGTAAATGATCGTTTTGTTCAGCACATGCTCGTATTTTTTATTTGTATACCATTTAAGGCAAATTGGTAGCACCTAAAAGTAAATATTTTGGAAATGGAAACGTTACTTGTTGTATAACTATGTCTTTTTGTTTCTTCTTTTTATTAGAAGACGTATTAAATAAACAGGCAGTAACCACCAATGACGCCTACCTCTCGTAGAAATCTGTAACGGTCTTGAACAGGATTGCAGGAATTTTAGTGTCAGTTAGTACAGTTAACATTAGTTTTAATTTAAAGTTACAACACTTTTGATCCATGTCGTTCAACCGCAGAACAATATGCCATGTACATGTACATATAAAGTTCAGTGGAAGTTCACTTTGTTTTAAACCACATATTCCTTTGTTGACATTTCAGCTGAGCGTTCTGTTGGGTGCAAATTAAAATCTGTCATACACTCTATGGAGCTTATCTTTTGCGTGCCAATGCCGTATTAATTCGCAACATTTTACGTAACCACTCTAGCGGCTTTGATAGACATGCTTTTCGCGCCATTTTTGAAACAATTACTCAAAGCTTTTCCGTGAAAGGCTCACAGGGAATTTAATACTGTTACTTACTTTATTTACTTTACGCTCCAAAATAATTTGTTTTCTAAATATGCAGAAACGATTTATTTGTTAACGACAATTAAATTGTGTATAGTAATTGAACGTACATTGAATTATGTGCTAACAATAACAGGCGCTCTCCCTTCAGAAAGCGGGCATACTCGTAGAATTGAATCAATGCGTAAATAACTTACCGACTTTCCATTATAATGGCTTCTACTTAAAATTGAATATTCGCATGTCACGTTACGAAATTCCATTTGAGAGACGTCACGTTACGAAATTCCATTTGAGAAACGTCACGTTACGAAATTTCATTTGAGAGTTTTTTATTACATGAGTTATATAATAAATGATAAAAATTTAATTAATTATTGATGCCACTTTTTTTAATTAACGTAGTTTAATATTTATACGCAGCCAGTTGAATATTATGAAACATCATTAGTATTAATTGTCATAAATATATGTATATGAAACTGTAATGATTTGATTATTATGCTAAATATATTTACATTAGAGATTTAAAAAACTTTGTTTTTTAACTTTGAACTTGTAAGTAAACTGAAAACTTACATACATAAGCCAATGAGACAAGCTACATCTGATGTTACACAGTTCAATCGGAACTTAAGACTGCAAACACTTATGTTAAGTGCTATAAGTAACAAAAATAATGGTTTACAAAATATATAACATTTCATTGCAATTATTTTTAATTCAACTTAAACTCTTAAATACAACACGCCATCCTATAGAACCTAAAATCCTGTCACCCAATATTCCTATCTAATACATACATAATTAAAAAAAAAAAAATACACGAATCATTTATCCGGAAATGTCTTTAGTCAGAACACAAAGAAACCTCAAAAAGATAAACAAGAGCGCAGCACCTACTCAGTGAGTAACGAAGGATAAATACCCAATGAACTCGCAATTATGGGCAAACGACAAAAAAATAACATCCTCATTGAAGGAGAGAGGGCTGGTGTTAGAGCGGCCCCACTTTTAGTCGCTAAACTCAGGACATTTCTGAAGAAAATTAGATAACAGCTAATACATGGTAAAAATTCCTTCATATTGATTGGATTGATTGATTTAAAGATTAATACTAGAAAAATACTAATAAAGTTAAGCTATTTGACCATTATATAACCATATTTACTGATTGCTTGAAGATATTGTTAGACACTTAAATTAATAATAAATTTGCATTAAGTAAAGTCCAATAGAGTTAAATATCTAAAATAAATAACAAAACATTCTCACATTCTCACAAGAGAATATTACAACTCCTATTAGCTTGTGTGTGCCGTAGCGTCCATAATATGGATAGAAAATTTAATGTTAGCAAACCAAAATATGTGGTCGCCCTAATCGTAAACGAGGGATTGTTCTCCACATTCTGCGCCATTGACCTGTTTCTTCCGACCTCCACAATGTTTGACAGATGTAGCCTGTTCGTTCATAAGCTTTCCAACAAAGTATTTTGGTTGGGTATGGACGTCTGACAAAATGTATTAAGATTGAACCAATTATCTACTGCCGGTCTCTTTTCATGGTCAGTTTTTACTTCCGCATTACTTTAACTTCAATGTTTGTTTGATCGATGTTTTATATAAATAGGGCATTGAAGGAACAGGCAACAGATCAGTGGCTGCCTCTACCCATCGGGATCTATAACAAATCTCGAAAAGGGCTAAACTGTTAATATTAATTATTAATAAGATTTGGTTAGTATTAAGTGGTGTAAGGTTGACGGTTACAAATATAGTGAACAGTATGCAGACCTCCGGGTGTTATACCGACAATGAAATAGCACAGGCTCTGTTTGACTTCGCATGTGGTAGCCGTGTGTGAGATTTCTAAAGATATAGTTATAACAGCATTGGTGTTTGATTGTTCAATTAAAGTTCCCAATTGTAAAATCAGGTGTTGATTGATTGCTTAATTTTACTTAAATTAAGAGGTTATTATTTACAGGAAACATACTCGTTCTTGTGTTGGCTAAAAATAAGATTGTTATAATATAATTTCACTCTCAATCTTTGATTGTTCTATTAATACATCCAATACCGAAATCAAGTGTTGATTGATCGATTAATTTCTATTGCATTAACACGTTATTCCTGACAAAGAACACAAGAGCTTCGAAACAAACGTATAACGGTACCAATGCTACAGCACAGCCTCCATCAGTTCACGAGTCGCTGAGTTTCAATATAGTTTCAATCTCTCTGGTTTCATTTGTAAACTTCCAATGTTACTTCCATCACCATTTTCATTCCTTTGCTACATTACATGAATTTTTGCAAAAGTTTAGACAACTGGTAACAATTTTTCCTATTTTCTTTTTGTTATTCTAAAACACAATCATACTTTAAATAAATAAGGTTTTCTATTCGTTTTTTTACCATATAAAAATCGTTTGCAACAAAATGTTCAATAATTATAACATTAAAATTAACAAATTCATGACAGGCAGACTATTAATAAGCCTTGAAATCCGTACACACGTATGTTGATGTACGTCGACATTTGTGCTGACAAATATTAGCCAAGTTATGGATTTTTATTTATAATTCACGTTATAACACTGACTGGCCTGTTGGTTTAGTGGCAATGGCCGCGGACTGCTGGGGGAAGTAATGGCGGCAATGGCAAATATTTGTATGAAAGCCACGAGTATTTGTCCTGTACCTCGGTATAAAACGAGCTAGACAAGTATATGTTCAGAAATTTGTATCTATCTGATTATCAGCGTCTAATCTCTTCCTTTTTTTTTCTTTAAATAAGCTCCTTCCAATAAAGATTGTCTGGAAGAGATCGCTAGTTAAGCGATAAGACTGTTTTTACCGAATTTTATTATTCTGTACTTTGCATTTAGTTCTATATGGTATACAACAAAGTGTTTTGTATTGTATTGTATTTATCATGTACAGTTATCATAATAATACATTTATTATGTAGTTATTTATTTTTATTTCACATTATTTAGTGATTTATTTTATTTTACATAACGCGGTTATCATAAATTATCACAATACCGGTTCGACATCATTGGGAATCGGGTGACCGTATGTAAGATGCCAAGATGAATATTATTATTATTCTTATACCATTGATTGTTTTGCTCGTTACCGTTGATGACAACGCGAGTTTAATCTATTCTCCTCGAAGTTCGTGTATGTTATAATATAATTTAAAAGTTTATATTATGTGTACGCTAATCACTTGCCCGATCGCCATACAGCTTTTGTCTAGTTTTCTATAGATAATCGCGTTTGAGCTATCAGGATTGTATTATTATTATTAAATCATTATACCACGTCTCTTACAGGGTAGACAGAGAGCACCGAATACGAAATGTATTCATCCAAACAGAATGGCCATGCTTCTTCTGCATTATCGTTATTGTTCTTAAACACGTGATTGTTTTGTTAATAATTAACAGATAATTATTATCTCTGATGACAAGCAATGTCAGTCCATAGTACTTCTAGTTCATGTTAAACTTATAATATAACGTTATACAAAACAGTAGCGCGCTGCGGCACACGGCCACGTCGCATCGCCGTACTACGCTCTCATTACGCTGAGTATGAGGCAGGGTTGGTTTTCAACTTCTAAGTTTTCATATAATCTGTATCGTAAAACCAGTATACATATAAGCATAGAATCCTGGGGGTTTACACTCGATATATTATAATTAGGATTGTTATGTGCTGGCTGTTTTATTTACTAACGCCAGTTTATTATTATTTAGTAATAGGCTGGCGTTTGGGTGCTGT
>DWED01000582.1:0-10849 GCA_018245795.1 Protelbella ruficauda | reverse complement strand
TGTCCTTAACTCTAGTGGATTTCGTAATGGAATAGCGTGTGTTTGGTAGCGTAATGTAATCCTGTCGGCGGCTGTACCGAATTACGAATGTGAGCGCTGTTTCAAATGTTCTCTCAGTACCTACTCACACTAAATTAACGTGTATATTTATAATAGATTCAGTATTCGAATTGTGTTTGATAAACTTGATGAATTAGATGTCTCGTTATGTCTGCAGATGTTGCCGATTGACAGATAACAAAAAACCTAAGTCGTAACTGTAGTAGAACCGGTATTTTATAATTTTTTCCAAAAGTCCTAAAAGTCGGCTCCAGCATCGCCATCTAGCGTCAGCGCCCGAAATGTTTCTTAAAAATCTTATTAATATTCCGTAATGAAATGCAATATGTTTTCAACGGTTATTTCATTCCGCTCATTAGTTAAGATAACGATCGATTGCTTAACTAAAGTGTAGATTAGGTGTTTTGGAAAAGCCGTTATGCTCATTTCTGTGTCTTCTTGGAATTGAATGTTGTACAGTATATAATTATACGTTATGTGTGAAATATGTCGACGTGAAGCAAACGGAAATAGCGTCTTAGACGTACATATTTATATCGTCTGGAATACGAATGCAATTTGTAAAATACAAGAATAAAACCGGCTCTCTTTTGGCAATGTTGCGCCGACATTAGCGGGAATCGTTTCCCATATTTACTGCTGGAATCGCGCCGAGCTGTCTGGCCTCGGTACTCTCGTTGCGTTTTTATTTTATTGTCTCTACATTGTAGAGACGGTATCATCGCGATCGGGACGTCGCGAACAATACGTTACAAATAACACTTACCACATTGTCGGTGTCCAACTGTCACTGTTAATGACGACAGTCATCGCGTGTCTTTGTACTATTGGAATTCGTTTGTCCGATCCACAGACAAGATTACCGTTTTTTTTTTTTGTAGCCTTAGTAATAATATTTGTGTAAAAATTGTTGCTTCTAAATTACTGTGGAAAGAAGTTTCTACATCTTATTAAATGCTCTATTGTAATGATATGTAAAATTCTTCGTAAATATAGCAATTAGAACTCTAAACGAGTCTAGTATAATAAGAGAGGCAGACGATAAAGTAGCTTTGTGCGAATGTTATGAAAAAACTACTGATATTCCTGTTAAAACTATAAAAAAACATTTCTTGCTGTTATTCGTTCTATGGTCGGATTATCCGTAAAGCGGGAGATACCAAAGGCGTTATCTGCACGATTATAATAAAACTGTAACAATGCAATGTTCGCTTTGACTGTACTTTTAATAGACCTTTTGCATGCATTTGTGTTTGTGCGTGCGTGTACTTTTTTTTCTTCTTCTTTTAACTGATTATTTTTAAACGCAAACGAAGGACAATTTGATACAACGAAGATGTTCTAAATTTAAAATTTCTGCTCGTAACGTATAAAATATATTACTTCGAAACCGGTATAACGGGTACGGGACAAAAAATTCAATGTATTACTGTTTGTCGACAGTGACACCGTGAGAAGTAAAATTTAATGGCATCTCAATTTTTTGGACGCGCGGTTTGATAAGCTTTATTATAATACATTTTTTATCACGTGGTATAATTTTGTAATACACAAATGTCATTTTTAAATTATTTAAAACCACGACACAGACAACCGAGAAATGGTCACTTTAGAGACAAATAATATCCATAAAGCAAACAACACCGGTCAACGATGTCAACTGCGTAACTAGTATTGGAGGTTGATTTTAGATATAAACGGAAGGCAATGACGAGAGCGATGCTGTTCTGTTACTTCCATGAAAACAAATACATACATCAGCAACAAAAATAGCAATCTTAGACAAATGACTCGTATGTATGTATGACCTCGAAATATTTCGCGAATCTACATACAACCAATGTGGCCACAGTTAGCGATGGCAAGGCGATAATTTCTATCGCCAAGCTCTCCGATGAGTCACCGCATACTAAAGAGGCGTCCAAAACAACATTTTGGTAGAACTGCATGACTCTTATTCGAATATTATTTATGTGGATTTTTTTACATGGAATGCAATTCTATTTTAGACAAGAACTCAGACAACTTCTATCATCATCATCATCATCATCATCATCATCATTGCTTTGACTAAACATTAGACAAAAGTGCCATGAACTGCTTGTGTATTTAAAAAAAGTACGTTATCTAATTTGGATGAAAAGTTATACTTAAAGAACTCATTTGTGATAATATATAAAACGTATGTTAAATCATCGATTCTCAAGCTGCATGCTTAGCTTGAGGATCTGTGGGTAAAAACACCCCGTATCTGACCTATGTCCAGCAGTGGACTGAGGTAAATGATGTTAGATAGATAAGTTTCACTATGCAAAAAGATCGTTATATGTATACCGTTCCACGGCGCCTTTTTGAAGACTCATCCAGACTGAACGGCGTGTTGTGTGCGTTGCACTCGAGACGCGAAGTGTGAATTATCTGATTAGCATTTTGTGCGGCGGAAAAAATACCGGATCGCTCGGGTTAGTTGCCATGTCTTCGTCGTGTTCGTCGATTTGGTAGTGTAGTTTGTTTGTTGCGAATTATAATCGAATTTGTAGTATTTATATGGTCGATATTTCTTTCCTTCGTGAGTTATTAGGCTTCGTAAGGATTTGTGCGAGTGTGCTCTTTGTGCAAGTATTTTGATCGTATAGAAAAATGGCTTTACGTCGCTGCACTCACAACACCGTTAGGTTTGTCGATTCAAGAGATTTTTTTCTGTGTCAGAGGGATACCTTTTTGTTCTGAAGGTATGAATAACAGACGAGAATTGCACATATGAATGAATAATGGCAGTGGTATCGCAGGTCTGTATCAACGGTTTCTATTTCGTCACTCGGCCAATTTATGGGCACGCGAAAGTGGGCGCGTTGGTCTGGTTAATTGGAGCTCGTTAATGTGCGTACGGGAGGCTTGTTAGGCTAATTGAGGATTTTCATTGTTTCCACCCGGTGCTACACTGTTTTAACTATATATATGAATGTAGAGTACGATTAAATATTATTGTGTGCAGTGGCCTGCAACAAGGCGTATGAAAGTGTATTTTTTTTGTCCGTTCGTAAAGGTAAATAGTCGTGTGTACTTGCATTTTAATATAGTGAAAAGAGATACATATGACTACGATATCAGTTTTCGAATAGGAACTATTAGCCTGACATATATTGTCCGTTTGGGATTTGATTAGCTGGTCTGTTTCCAGAGTGTTCGTTAGAGTAGCATTAGAATTGATTAATACAGCTGGAAAGGTATAAATTGGTTACAGTTGGTTGATATGTGAATGTGTAACCGTTACTATGAACCATTCGTATTTCGTTGTTGGTCTCCAAAATAATATTGGTAAATGGAGGATGACTGAAGTGTATTCCACCACACTGATCAACTGATTGAGGTAAATTTTTAATAATTAGGTCAATCTACTTATTAAATTTATTTTGTTGGTATCAGTCAATCGTTTGCGTTTTTCGTTATACCACCAACTTCATGTACTTTCTGTTCTTTATAGAGATGAATTTCTTTCCAATTGTTTTCTCTTCCATATTAATCGAATCGCATCAAATTCACACCATCGAAAGGTGTACCGAAAAGCAGTTATGTTCGTTGTTAAAAAAGTGTATCGCGGTTGTAGTATGTACATACATAATATGTAAGTGGGTACGTCGCGGTTCCCACGCGGTGGGGATTTTACGTGCGAGCGAGGTGCCGGCTCGAAATAATCCATTATGCAGTGTTATCAATTGCGTAATGGTTGCACCCCACGACCGAAATGAGTGTACGTTATAATTACAAACTAAATTATATATTGCACTTAAATAATAAACCACGTGTCTTATTGCTCTGTTTGTAGACGTGTTGCTCTAAGAGCTGAATATGTCGAAAACGAATAGATGTTGCAAATGTTGAACGAATTATATTCGCATTGTTGCGTTTGCAAGCGACTGCATTTTGTTTTGTAGGAGTGTACTGAGTTACAAATACCAATATTTCATTCCCGTCTATTATACTCTAAATAAATAAATGTACGTGGAACGTTATGCAAAAAGGTTAACATCTCGATGCCAAGACAGACACTTTCAAGGCGACCCTTCTAAACGCCAATAGAACTGACATTATCGAAATGTTGAGAACGTGCGGCGCCGCGCGCCACCGGCCGAGATCGCTTTCCGCGATTCGCGAACACGAGCCGGGTTGCACAAGTCTCGACTCTCAACTCTCGGCTCGTGTGTCGTGTGTCGCAACGTTTATTGTCTGCGAGCATATAGAGCAACCGTATAATTGGAACGAGCTGTAGATGATGATGGTACAGAGAGGCCACAGTGTTAAGCGTTGGTTGATCTTGAATATGGTTCAAAAGGGCTGTTTGCATTACGAGTACCTTAATATCAATCTTGAAAAAAATATAGTGGTGTAAAAAAATATTTTAACTAAAAAAATTATTTTTTAAAAATGCCATACATTCGTCACAAGCTATTAGCAGCACAAAGCTCCACGTTTACTTAAAAGGTGCTTATTGTCAAATCTATAAACATCTTGAATCTTACGCATTGGCGCAAGTGACACTCACGGAACTGGCTTTTTATTCTATTATCTTTACGAAGGTGTGAGTGACATCGCTTTGCCACTTTGGGATGAACTATCTACCGCTACGTCTGTTTCTACTGTGACACGATTTTTACTCAAATATCATTTCGGTGTGAAGGGTCTGATGGCTTGCCGAAATGAATACCAAACGCGACTTCCTTACTCCTCAAAACAAAATGTATTTAAATAAGAAAGAAGGATAAAGAAACAATGAGACTGTTACCCTATCCTGTGTTATTCTCTTAACTTATTCTTCAATATTTATCGTTACAATAATTCAAATGACAAAATTCAGCTCTGTATCGTGACACAGTTACACGTAGCGCAGTGAGCCCGTGTACGTGTTCGTTCCCGCGACACTGCGACAGAACACCGCACGATTCGCTTGCGCAAACGCAGCGCTCGCTCGTGCTCCACAAACACGCTTGTAGGACGAACAAATATACGCTGATAGCCGTGCCGCTCGTTGCTGGATTAGTAGTGCCTTGAATTGTGCCACAGTGTATTCATTATGATTGTATATCTCTAAACTTATCCATTGTGAGAGTAATTGACATAGGCTTAATTGTTATCATTTTAATCTGCCAATCGGATGGTGTGGGATTCGATACACGGGTACAATAAAATGGCTAATGATCATGATGACGATGATAACAGTTGTACAGATTCCAGTATATTTTATGAAGAATGCTGATGATGAAGATGTTTGCATTAGAATTCACTTGTCTCCGTATAATGCGAATACAAGTAGCTAAAGTTAATACCCAAGTTGAACTATTGACGTTGACCTTTTTCAACTCCCAACTTAAATATTTAAAGAAATTTCTTATGCGGCATAAAAAATTTCAACTTCCGTCTTTTTCACAACTTTTCCACACTTGAATCTCCACAAACTCCTCCTTCAACCGTCCCTCCTTATCTGCAACAGATTGTCATATTTCCTATGTTTAATTAACTGTAGAAAAAGTACCCAAAACCAACTACATGAGTGTCGTTGCTTCACTGCACTCATTAAGTTACCGCCTTCGTCCCAGTTTCGCAACGTTTGCTCGCTGCTCTCACACGCAAGAAGAGTCGCTCGCTTATCGTCTCGACCGTGCGATAACACCTGAAAACTGTTGTTGATAACAATTGTTACGAGATGATCGGTTGATGTGTACTTAGGAGTATAGATTTGTATGGAATATGAGATAGTTGAAAATTAAGTAAAGTAAGTCGAAGAAACGGTTATTAAGTTTGTCACGACAAATGACTAATTGTGCGATCTAAATTGGAAGCCCTTTTCTTGTTGCATTGGCTACCAATGTGCCTCTATGTAAATTTAATTTATGATTTTTTATCTGATGAGTTTTACAAATGAGCAGTTGCAGGTAGCCGCTGTGTGTTTATAGATATCTGCGAGAGACTTCGATGCGATTATTATTAATATCAATTTAGTGGGAATCGGTTCTTGATAAAACTATTTGTTAACGTTAATCAGTAAAAAAGTTACACAAACTGAATTGTTAGCAACGTTAATGAACTAAGTGTAAGGAAGTATAAGTATGGTCATTTATAGTTACGTTTCTCTTATTCGTAATCAGCTCCGTAATGTCTCTCTCTAATACCCCCTTCTGTTATTAGTTGAGCAAAGACGCGTTTACCGAAGACTGATATAGTTGCTTGGACATACTATTCACGTGGATTGGTTATGAACGATAGAATTTCTAATATCCCTGTATCTCTGGTTACCGCTAATGATATATCCACCTAATTTTAAATTATTACTGGAAATAATATTATATATAGTAACTTTGTATTTTTCTTTAATTATGGCAATTTTTTGTTCGTAATATTATACGAGTATTTCTAAGACTCGAGTCTCGTACGTATGAATATTATCCATAAACTTATTTTTAAGTTGTGCTAAAATATTCATAACTTTGTCGCCGTTTTCGGGTCAGTAGTATTTGCCAATGACAACGTTAAGAAAGCCGCGTCTTTATTTTGAAACATATACATATGCTCGTTCTTAATTACACTGTGACAGTTGTGTCCGATTGCACACTTCGAGCCGCGCATTAAATTTTAATTGAATTTTATAAACATTGACCTACTAAAATAAAATAATAATAATCGACCCATTTGTCATCCATCATTCCACTGTTGGAATATGGGTCTCCTCTCATATTGAAAGGGGTTAAGGCCGTAGTCTGCCACGCTGGCCAAGCGCGGGTTGGCAGACTACTGTATTCTGTACCTACTGTATTCTCTTATCTGTATTGAAAAAGAACACAATGTTTCTTTTATGCTTTTGAACAATAAAAGGGCTATATATCACGAGTCTAAGGTTGGCCTTTCCACCGGAAACGCAACCTTAGCCGTTTATAAATATTCAAGTGTCATGGTTAATAACCGAAACGTATGTAGGTATTTATGTATGTATGCAAAAACCGTACGTTTATTAAGAAGTGTTAAATATCAATGTTGTGTTTAAGGTCGATACTTATTTTATTATTGTCATACTGTATTGTTTTGTACTGTGAGCTTATTTGAAGCCGAGGCCGGTATATATATGTATTTATAATACCTATTGACTAACCAGTTCAAGTAAATTTAAGTTTGTATCACCGCGGAACTTATGAATAAACAAGTTATTTATAAATACTAAGAACATGCAAAAATTTTGTAAAGATATAAGGGGCGGGGATAATATTTTCTTCAAGATTTATCTTGCGAAATATCGCATCTGTGTACATTTAGAAAATGTTTAATTTTATAAACTTCTCACTTCGGACTTGCACATTAATAAGGATCGGTTCCTCCCCTCTTAGTTATGTTGCAAAGAGTGAACGCAAGAGTTTAATTTTATTTATGTTCCAAGAAGCGATCTTCCCCGAAGGAAGTCGTTTGATGGTCGCTGCGTTTTGTTTACGCTGTCCACCGCTTCGTACAAAGGAGGGTTTTATGTACAACATTGGTTGTTCCCTTTAAATATACCTAAGGAGTTCCTAAAATTGTTTATCTAAATTAATAAAAATAAATGTAATAAATTTTATGTTATGACGTTCTAACTCTTTTCTATTTAGTTAATTTTGTTTTTACAACTGCAAACATTATAATCTACGTTCGATAGGTAGGAAGACAAGTTCTACCCGGCCTCTTGACTGTCTTTACTTACAGCTGATTTATGTGATTAGTCCTCATTAATTGAATCAATACTACTCTACGTGGTCATTTGTAGATGGGAGTTTTCAATTATTTTGTATAATAATGGGTAAAGAATCTACTGAATCCGAGATTAATAGTTCCGGTCTCACGCAGGATAAGTATTTTTATAATCAATACGACAGTTCCGTGTCTGGATATAAAATGAATCATGTAAATCATGTAAAAACATACGTATGTATCCATACGTGTATCAGCCGTCTCATTATTGTACCGAAGAGTCAGGATTGTGCTGACTATTTTGAAATCATGACCACGTGAGACGTATACAAAGAGATATTTGTTTATTATTATTATTCATTGATAGTGTATTAAAAATATCACCACAATTGTTTATTAAAAGGGTTGTATGAAGGTTTAAACTATTTAAGGGTACGAAGGCGTGTGAGACACGTGCCTCGCCGTGCTAATCGCTGGGGACACGTGGCGCTGTGATTCATAGCACGGCCGGGGGTTAAGGGAAGATTAATGGCAAGTGTCGTCATTTGTATGTGACATAGAGTGACGTGGCGCAGGTGGCGATATCCATTGCTTGAGGTTTATCTTCGTTTCTAAGATAATCTTAGTTCCTATGTATTTAGCTGTGAACCATTGACAAGCCAATTAGTCGATTTTTATTATGTAGAGAGGTGCTTTCACGCCCGGTCCCTTACGAAGTTGATAGAGAGCACCAAGTACAAATATATCTTCCTTACAGACCTCTATCTCTCGTACTTCTAATACATTCATCGCTCTATTTATACATGTAAGTAAATGGATGTTACGTATTCATCTGTCCTATCCTTCTCATCTTTAGTCTATTGGTGAGCGGTATCGTTGACCCTGGAATTTAATCCTTGCTTTTTGGCCTCCATACGGGTATTAAATGTTTGAACGCACGAGTCAAAGCTTTCACTTACCTATAGGTAGCCATCCTTCAGTATTTTTGACCAAGTACTGTTACGGCACTTTTCCAACACCGGTTTGGACACTGTATATATAACTGTTCGGTAAGAATGAAGCGTTTGCTCATAAAATGTCCTTTGTCTCTTTGTTTATTTCCGACCTTATAATCTCCAAATGAAGTTAGGTATTCCCCTATTCCCACTCCCACTTGCCATCCTCTTCTATCGCCCTCAATGTTGAATTGTTCTATTTACGTATACTTCGTGTCATTTTTATTTGTGCCTTGTCGTTGCGGTGCTTTTTTTGTATGCGCAATTACTTTTTTCTGCTTCGTAATTATATTCATTCCCATAGGCTGCACTTGTAGTTCATGTCGCCGCATATCTTTAAATGCATGATAATATTCGTGTCATGCCATGCATATTATGCATACCTCTTCTCTGCATCCATCCCCTCATTATGATATTATGATGCGCACCTCTCTCGTAGGAACTCAACGTTTACATTTTTCGTAGTAAATTTGTGTGCTATATAAAAATGTAGGAACTTTTTTTATGATGCTATGAAATGACAATCCGTTGTTTAGTACTTTGCATGTTGTAGCGTGTGTTAAGATGTATTCGTTTTTCTCATGTCTTGCGCGATCCTAATGGACGTGTCAATATCGCAATCGCCGTACGAACGTAACGCGTGTAAAGTTTATATTGTGCTCCTAACTATAAGATTTAACAAAGGAACTTTTGAGTGTCCAACGGCCAAGCTCGCCCGTGGCTCAGGTGTCACTTCCGGGAAGTCACGCCTTAGCATTGAAAAGCTTTTGCGTTCGTAATTCGTATTGTTTCTTGTTTTTTTCTTTTCATAAACTTTCTTGTCTCTAACTGTTATTGATTTTAATTTGGAATTATTTTTTTTTAATATTGAGTTATTCTGTCACTTTATTAGGTGAAGGTCGTGATGTATTCTGTTAACTCAATCTTAAAGAGTCGTGAAGAAGGGTTGTGGATGATAATGTTCTTATTATCGGGATCAGTGCCCGGTGTATGGCAATAGGCTCACCGCCTATTCCATGGGACTTAAACGTAACTGATTAAACTTGGGAGTCTACTACATTCCTCTACCTACCCCTTCGGGGATTATAGACATGATGTTACGTTTATTTCTCTTATTTTTGTTAACATCGTCATCTTCAATCCTTTCACCATACTACTGTTGGACACAGTATATCTCTCAGTTTTTTCCTAACTTTAGTATTACCTGCTAATGAAATGATCATGTTTCAAAAAATATAGAAACCAAGGACGCCATTAATATATCGTGTGCAGTAAATGGGAGTTGAGCAAAGCTGGTTGGAAATAGGGCGGCGATATGAGACAACCAGAGCTCTAGGTACGAAGGCCTCGGACAGAACAATTACTTGTAATTGAAACAACAACCGTCAACCGTGGCGCCCTTTATCTCAACGTTCCGTTGCGAGCTATAATTAGTGAGCGCGTAGATAATTGTTTTATTATTAAAATGACAGCGGATACCCGCTGCCGACTGCGTAATTGATTGGTTTAGCAAAATTATGTTCTGTTCGTGTTGTTAGCATTATGCAAAATGTTTATTCATATTTATAATACTTAATCTAGTTACCTTATTTGTTGCATATTTTAAAATATATGAAATACCATTTTCGATGTTAGAATGGTTTTAATGATACGTGTAGATTGATATCCTTGTAAGAGGACGATTGGGTTTCAGCGTGTTTCGTTCTAAGAGTGCCGTGACACAGACTTCATGGTAGGAGCTGACAGAGTTCTCTTTTAAAGCATGCATAAAATAAACATATAAAATTATGTGGTCGCCTAGCGTTTCCGCTAGAATTAGTTGACTCAGAGACTGTTTTGGGTTTTTTTAACTAACGTAAAATAACAAATAATTATTATTTGAAACTATGCAAGGCCGTACCGCTTAAAATAATTATTTTTATTCTTTGTCTTGTTTATCTGTTTACCTTGAGTGACTGCCAACAGCTACTCTGTGACACAATGATCCCATTAAACGCATAACAATTGGTTGCGAAAGAAAACACCAAAAACCGTAAACGTATCCCCCGCGCGAAGGGAGCGTGTGCGCGGATAGCGAACGTTTTCAA
>DWED01000581.1:0-10853 GCA_018245795.1 Protelbella ruficauda | reverse complement strand
GTATTGGTATATTGCGAATCGATGTAAATGAAGACATTCACAGTTTTCGGTCCACAGAGAGTCGAAATATATTCCGAGAAACGAGAATGTTTGGCTGGACAGATTAATTTATTGGATTTAACCAAGACGTCAAATATAGATAACTTATAGTTGCCAGAAACACAGCAAAATAACTGAATAATAACTACGCAGAATCTAGTGTAAAGGAATCAAGCAAGATGTAATAATAATATTTTTGATAATACAATTTGCATTCGCTTCACACAACTCGAAATGTCTAAGGAATGGGTTTAATGTAAACAATATGAATCATTTTTAAGGCGATAACGTGTTAATTGGACATGACATGTAAATAATGAGGAGACATCATAAAGAGGTGTCACATCACAGCTCAATCATGTATGAATCAGACAAAGAATTTGATCTATTCTCCACTTAATTGACACTACAATAAGAGCTTCAGATTATTCATAACCTTCAGAAGATACAACACAATTATTTAAATATATAAAACGTTAGATCATACATTTTTGTTTTACATGCATTTTCAACTACAAATATACATTAGTAGAACAAAATTAAAAAAGCAAAACAGCAGTCAAATGGATTTGATAACACAATAGAAATGTAACGTCCCAAATAGCAAACATTAGGATATTTCTATTCATTTAATTAACTATCTATAGGATGGCGAATAAAACTTCACAGGATAATAAGCTGGCTATAATAGTCAATCAGAAAGGATGAACCCTTTTTTCGTAAGTCTGTTTAGCACGGGACGTAGGGACAAATTATGATTTTTTACGAGAGTTTCAAAGTAATGCAAAATCGCTATACTCATGCCACGAAAAAATTTAAGTTTTGGCATCTCAAAAGGATTCGGTCCCTGGCTTTAGATATCTTTACATACTACAAGCTCGATTGATTTGACCTACATCAAAATCTAACCAACATTTTTGTACTCTTAAGAGCTAGGCAACAAATGTGGTTAGAGAATGGCATAATGTTTGTAGAATCCGATGTATTCTAGAAGCTTCATGATTAATAAAACATATTGATAAATAAGCGTGAACTATTTATTTAAACAATTCCATGCATATTTATTCAAGGAAAACATGGCATATTTACGAGGAATTTTCTCATACGGACGTCTCAACGTACACTTTGCAAACACCCAGAGTCATATGACGTCATCGTAATCCCTGGCATAGCGATATATGACGACTGAAAGCAACGATAACATGTTACTCTAAAGAATTACAATGCCTGGCATAGCGATATAAGATTATTGGAACCAAAGATAATATGTTATGAACAAAAATATCAATAATACATTCTACATAGACGCGTCGTATTGCGACGCCAACGGCACGTAATTGTATGAACTACGTTCGCTATTTCCATAACATATAAAAATAAGTAAACAAGCAAATAAGCGCTAATAAAAACGAACACATCGAACGCGTGCACGCAAACGGACCATATTGAGTCCGCGCCCACCGGAGCATTTATCAACGGATGACACTCAGACGTCCGTTGACTCGCAGAATACACACTTTTGTGATATTTCCGAAGACGCCAATTTTAGACGGGTAGCAGAAAATAAGCCGTCGCGTCGAATTATATTATTAAATTACGATGTCACCCCCGGCTTGCTGCTTCTTCGCTTTAATGATAATTATATATGAAAAGCAGCCGCCGACGTGCGACACGATTTTAACATTATAACTACTTGTGTAACGATCTCATATTAACATTCAATGTGATATAAGTTTACAAGGCTAGAACATATGTGTTTATTAAACCAAACCATGTAAGACAGCATTTTACTAACCATCGTTTGCTATAACAGTATATTATGAACCAATAACAATTATTAAATTAAATTACCACAATGACGCATTTTACGTCCATATTTGTGTAACTACCGTGGTGCTACTTGCGTCAGTAACAAAACGCAAATCGGTAAAGCAGCACAAAAAATGATCTTGAGACTGAAGACAGTTTTTCATTTTTCTGTATTTTACACGACCATTAAATATGAATAGTCAAGAGGATAACGAGGAAAATAGTTTTATAATCATAGTGTTGTCAAGGTAACTGCAATCTAAGTAATGGAGATTCTTCTTATCATAAAATAATGGACTTCACACTCGTAAGATTAAATTGACGAGATAAGTATTTAATTTAACATAATTAGCTCAAATATACTGTTGTCGATATCTGTAAAGACTCGAAAGAAGAAAAATC
Source organism: Protelbella ruficauda (assembly GCA_018245795.1). Lineage (NCBI taxonomy): Eukaryota > Metazoa > Arthropoda > Insecta > Lepidoptera > Hesperiidae > Protelbella > Protelbella ruficauda. The sequence continues at coordinate 8,603 of DWED01000581.1, read as the reverse complement.
GAATCGCTCTGCTTGCACTGATGCTACGATCCGACGGTCGATCACGACCAAATATCTGCCAAGTATCCTATGTCGGTGAACGTAATAGAGTCAAGGATTTGCGATAAAAAAAATGGGTCTTATAATAAATAACCACCATTTATGCAAGGGCCCTGTAAGTTAGCTTTGCGATGTGGAACATTCTATCTTATCTCGTTACATGGAAGGTTTGATTTGGAATGACTAGAGGCGAGGGCGGTGGAGCTAGTTAGACTGGTCGGTAAGCCAATAAGTATCGCGTAGCGGCCAATTGCGTGTCGCGTTCCACACATGCCAGTCTTGATTGGCAGACAGATAAAGGGTCAAGATAATTAGTAGTTTAGTTACTGTGTACCAACGACACATGTGCCAGATATGTCCAATTAAACTGGCGCCTTATGATTCATATGAAGACACAAAAGTTAAGACTACGTACAGATGGAATATAACGTGTGAACCATGCCACGTCTTAATTGTAATTATAAAGAACTAATAAAAAGAATCGATTAAAAAATGCATATTCATAAGCTGGTGACCATATATTTCCATATATCTGTACAGATACATATTATACGGAATAGATACAAAAATTAAATTAGGTACTTGAACGGATAGCGTATCTTATCTTGAGTACCCTGTGATAGAACAGGGTTTAATTGTTATTTTAAAGGCATAGAAAATATTTCCGGTGTCATTAACAGGTCGATAACTTGAATCCTCAAGTGAATGGCATTCCGTATTTCGTATACCAAAATTTAGCCAAAATATTTTCTTGGAACAAAAATATTTACAATATAGTCTTTGCACAAACATATTAACCATTAATTACTTCAGTAGTGAATTTTGATGTTTATCTAATATGTAATCATACATATTTAGATAAAAAGACAGAATTATGACATTGATAAACACTAAAACACCGCTAGATTATTACGTGGGGAAATTATCAGCTGACAACGAAAAAAGTTGTCGATAAAATTATTATTAGCAACTGGAATTTCTTCGCAGCAAAACTTTTACTTAAAAATTCAGTAACCGAATGAAGAGCTCATGTCGTATCTTTTTTCGTGTCGGCTTGGACTCGATTGTATTTATATACGCATTATACCTGTTTCGCGAATACGAATAATGTCTGGGGAGGTCGTCCGGCGCATTTCTGGCAATGCTCTAATGGCTAAATACACAATCCACAATGGAAGAGGTCGCCTTGGTCGGTTCGCCGCGCACCGGCTTAATGGAAGGCCGCTCACATTCTATTTTAAAAGACAATTGTTTTGATTGATCGATTACGCAGCCAATAATCGATTTTGTGCGTTACGCGCGCGCCTACACGAAAGTAATTTAGAACCGACGAAATAAATACGAGTCATAACTTTCATTTGAAGAGAAAGAGACAGATGGCCAAGATCATCTCGCAATAAAAGACTGCATTGTTTTACACATTGGAGCTTCTCCTTTCAAACAATTAGAAGTCTATTTCATCCTACGCGAAATAATTAAAGCTATGTATATGAAACGAAATCGAAAACATCGACCGTTTCTCTTGATGTTGAGCAAACCATGAGTAGCGGCAACGGAATATTGGGTTTCACTGAGGAAAAATTGCTAGTGGCTTTCCGCAACCCCTGCATACAGTTTATTGACTTTTTTTTACCCCGGAGGGTTAATATAAAATTCATATCGGCGTCAAGAAGACAAAAACAAGGCAAGGCGAACTGTGAGCTGCAATGAGTTGAAAGTTAAAATGTAAGTTTAAAACATTACCATTTCAATTAGAGTACGTAATTAATAGTAATTTACTCCTTACAATTATATTTCATTCCTAGTTTGCTTTCCAATTTCCCACGTCACGTAACAAGTATGAATATTATTTAAAAACTATACGAACTGAATTATTCCATTTCACGAAATATCAAGTATGACTAGGACATAACATTAAAGCCATACTTAAGGGCGCAAAATAGGAAACTAGTCGTTGACTGAAGCCTGTCTCTTAAGCCTGCAACGATAACGGCCGTCGCGTCTGAGCCATATATACTAGTGGTAGAGAAAAACGGCCTTTATTGCAATTAAATAAGATGTATCGGTATGTGAGGAAATCGTAGCTTTCCGCCGTCTAACGTTGCCCGCTGTCCACTTTTACTTTCGCCCTCGTCCGTTCACCTGAGCGAGCTCGAAGACTGCCCCAGATTCAACCAGTGTTTACTTGAACCCTCCATTCGACACGAACTGTTCCACATTCAATAATCGTCCAACGAATGTACTAACAAATTAAAGGTAAATGCTCTACAAAAACAAATAATAATGTTCTATTCAACGACGAGCACTAAATTAACTCTACAATTTTCCTTAACTCTATGTAGGCAGAAAAATCCATTCCAAATTCGAATTATTAATAACTTAACAGGTAATCCTTTGTGTTATGTTAAGCAGCAGTTCACACCGTATACTCATTTATTCAAGAAAGCAATATGCTTTACTTAAGCGAAAACCGTTACTAAAGAAATGAGAAGACCTAATATAACCAAAGATATATTTTAGTTAAACAGAGTCTAGCCACTTTTTTAAACACTAAACAGATAGCAAAGAATAGAATCGATACTTTTACTTATAATAGATTTCTTTTAATAAATATACATGCTTTTAATTAAACTTAATAATTAGACTTGCTTTTAATAATTACACTTGCTTTTAGTAATCAGACTTACTTTTAGTTATAAACCTGCCTTTTAATAATTAGACAAGCTTGTTGAACTGTTGGTTAGGGATTTTCACGGCCAAGGCGAGGGATGCTCGTTCAATTTCCAACCAGGACGAATCATGTGGTAGAGGAAAATTTATTTTGTATTCGGGTATAAACTAAACATAAACAAATATATATTTCGAAATATATAGTTTATCAACTGTCTTTATCCTAGCACAGACTGCTTAGTTCGGGATCTGAAGAGTGTCGTTATCCTAAGATATTATTTATCTTTATTACTATTTCTCTTGGCCGATAGACTAAGTCGTTTTATTCAGACGCGTCATGGGCGGCGGTAATTTAGCGCCCCTTTGCCAAGAGCGGGAAAAACTACTGAAAGGGGATTTTCATATTGCACGTAATTCCCGATGTAGTCATACGTAGGTATTAACCGTCGGGATCAATAAACTGTATGGAGTACAATTGACTGATTGGAGTGTAGGGACGTGGAAAGTTTTATTTATAAATTACATCATGGTATTACAAAATATGTCGTCCAAAAGTAATAACCATACATATTCCATGCCTATTTCTTATTGGGAGAGGCAGAGATTAAGGATTTCCATTTGCTACGGTCTTGGCAGACTTCTTTCGCTTCCTTCGACTTCAAAGTCGTCATATCTGCTCGTCTATTAAAGGAACTATTGATTCGACCTTCTTTTAAGTAATAACCATGTTTTAGAATTATTTTGTTTCTTAATTAACAGAGCCATTTGTTTTTGTGGCGACTGGTAGGTACAAAGGAAAAACCAGTTAATTAACTTCAAAGTACAAATTTAAAGTTATTTTAAAATCGTTGTATGGGATTATTCGTGACGTGCGAGAAGAGACACATTTGACGGCTGTACATATTCTCTTTGACTGACACGACTACGATAGAACACTGTGCATGCAACATGTTAGCAGCAATGCATGAAGAATTGACAGCGTCACATATAAAACATACCGCAATCAAAAATGTGTATTTTTATTAGCGTCAGTCATCAAACGACAAACATACGCAACACTTTTTACTACTTGGGCCGGCGGTTCCGTTCATCACATCAAAGAAACACGCTCCGTAGACACTTTAAAAAAAGATACTATTTTTTTTCACAACACCAATAAATCCATCATCAATATACGGCTTCGTAACCGCAGGGTATTTACTAAAGTAGAACACGATGAATAAAGTTAACCGCATTCCGACAAAAATTGAAAATTTTCAATTCGTTACACAAAAATGGGGATACCATTTATGAAATCGTTGCTTTGGTATTCGAGTTATGGATTGTTTTAGAGTTGTTCGCAAACAAGTACCTTTTACATGTAGGTATTATTCACGACCTTGTTTTACACTCTGCCAATAGAACATGCATATTATTATACACTGACAAAAGAACCGACACAGTTCACATTTCAATATTTCCGTTGGATCAGCTTTTAAAATGAGAGAACAGATCGTCAACCGAGAAAAAAACAATCAAAATGACATACCACAAAACCTCTTTAAATGACAATACCACCTTAAGAAACAAATGCATTTAATATCCAATTACGCTGTTTTAATATGCACCTAATCAATAAAAGCTATATTTTTTTTTATTTTTGACAGTATTATTTAAATATAAATCCCAAAAAACCTCTACCCCACTTACTGTTTCTGGTCAAGGGCAGATTGCAAGTGTCAAATGCTAATATCAAATTGCAAAAGGCCCAATAACTGCAAACTATTGCAAACTGCAAAGATCATAAAATTAATCTCAACTCTATCATTTAGTTTTTGTTCTTGTTTAATTTTATTATGCTATTAAATCAGGAACTAACATTCATAATATTATAATTTACAGCATTTTTAAAACCCTGCTTGCCCTATTCTTCCGTTATTATAAAATCAATTAATTATTTATTTAATAATAACAATAATAAATACATATCACTTTAAAATATTACAAAAGCATCAAAAGAACATAATCCTGGGCAGCAGGAGATGAAACAATTGAGATGTCTACATGTAGTATTAATGTGCCGAAGTTTTATGTGACATAGGCACCATATATGTCATTATTTTTATTAACCTAAAGGATCATATTGGTGCATGTTTTGTAGTATATATCAGTGTACCAAAACCTATCCACCAGAAGACAGTAAATCACAAACAACTATTTAAAAGCAAGATTAATTGACATAGTGAAACTTCAATAGACAAACCCTATGTAAACAACTCTATTCTATATACCTTTAAACTCTACACCCTTACTTAGAATATTGTGGTCAGTATTACTTGGCAGATCATTAGTTAATATTTCTGTATGATGACACCTTTAAATACCTTCAAACACTACACAAGTTGCTTCCTTAATAAACAAGCGAACCCATACAGCAGATGTGAATATAGCCATTATTAATTTTATAGGTTTCATAATACATATTGTGGTTGCTTCCAAGTAATATGTGTCCTGTGGTTAGTTATATGTAAGTTCAGTAATACTGAAAATTACACCTTATTTCCTACTCATAAGACACTACTATTTTATATATATGAATCATATTCAATATGTATTGTTAGTTATTTATTTCTGCTTACTGGTATTACTTTTATGAAGAAAATTAGCAGATTTTCATTCCATTTCTGGCTGTTGATAAAACCTAAGTCATCAGAAAAAATATTCTACAACAAGTATAATTATACACTAACCAGAAAGAAGACCCAGTACATTAATTTATAAAAGTTAAATAGTGCAATTCTTGCCTAGTGAATTATAACACTTTCTATGACACTTCAATTAATATGGAATGTATAACAATGTAAGAATTACAATTTAATGATGTCACAACTTACAAGAGTTCCAATATAATGTTTATAATTAAAACATTATTACCTTTAATGAGAGTTGTTTAAGCAAAATAAACAAGCATTCAGGAAATATATAATTCTGAAGAAGAGTTGGGTTAATTCCCAATATTGTGCTCTAAAATGAGATCCTTAAACTTCCTGTTTGTTACATAGCAAACAATTGTTTATATTAAACATACCTTCATGATTTCAATTAAAAACATATGTAAACAAACAATACACAGTGCTATAAATCAATTTATATATTTTTTTAAATGGCATAATATGTGACAAATAAGGAATAAATAAAATATATAAACCAATTTATATGACAAATGCAAAATAAACAATAGTAGTTAAAGGCTTATAACAGCAAAGCTTTAGAACAAGGTAAGGTAATGTTCTAAGCCAATATACTCAACAAAAATGATGACACATTGATCTTCTAGTTAAATTAATAGACACAGATTGTTTGCCAATGACACATCATGTGGAAAAATGTATGCCAATACTTAGGATTCCAAGTATAATATAACTTACTCCAACATAAATCAATAAACTTGTTAATTGTTCATAAAAAGCAATCAAACTTGTTCTCAAATATTTTATGTAAATTGCTATAAGCTTATGTTTAACTATAATCTCACTTGACGATGAGTGAGATGTAGCCTATGACATATTTATGCATCACTACAAATGAAACCAGACATTGGTGTGAAAACTTTAGGGGTGAAACGTGTCAAGATCATTTTGATGTGCACATTAAAAAACCAAGAGGCAAACCTATTTCTGCCACATAGCAGTACTTGCACTGCATTGTACTGGTCTGTTGAGAGTGGCTGACAGAACACACTGGAATAGAAGAAGCTCTGACTTAATCATTTGTAACCAATCTCAATAATCTATTACTCTCTCTAAGTAAGTACTCTTTATTAACACATTTGGGTTTCCTAAAGGAGATAAATGGATATATGGAACTAAATTCTTTTATCCATGTATCTCTAGCGGTGGATAGACTTCGGTTCGTCATCAGCCTCAACCCTTTCTTTCAATATTACACATAGATATCCTCAGTGTATGTGAAATGTATTGCCATAGGCTACCCTAGTCTATCTTAAGAGAAAATTATAAAGAAGTCTAAGATTAAGAGTATCCTCCCAATGTTTACTTTCACCTGTACAAGAGATGATATTTAATCATATAAAAACGTATGTAAAGTAAAAAGTATATACTTCAGGTTGTGTTGAAATGTATGTACAGATAGAAAGATTTCAATATGGTATATTAAATGAAGTGAATTGGAGACTTGTTTCTGGCATATAATGAATGAAAACAATCTAAGAAGCTAAATGAACTTGTCATAAATTATACCATACACCACAGTAGAACATCACATTTGATAAGTCTTGCATGATATTGCCTATATCAAGTGCATTTGAGAATTGTTCCATGTTCCAGTTTCGTAGGCTGATTCCTGATTTGTCTCAACACAATAAAATTGAACATGATGTATGGTAACAACAGAAATTGATGTCGTTATTCTATTTACATGAACAATTCATGCTTGGCCTACTTTATTATTATGATTTTCTGCCTGCTTTAACATTTGTCAGTTATATTTATTATATTTAGGTTTGTTTTATTAATACACATAAGTTCGAGAAAGTCTGTAGGTACATAGATGTGATTTTTCGAAAGTTTATTTGTCAACAAAGTTCACGTACCTGAAGTCCAAACTAAGGTTTCTTTGGTGCGTGGGGGCCTTGCTTCTGAGGTCGCTCCGGCTACCGTGAATGGGGACATCTTCCAACATGCTCAGACACTTAGAGTACTCCGTATACCCATAACAGGAACACGCAATGCAATCAGATAGCAAACAACAACATGGCGGCGACTCAGTGCATCAAACGATATCGTCCTTGCTCGAACGGTACATCTAGCGAGCGATACATACACGCGCAGAATTTCTGCCTTTATCTTTCACAACTTTAAATGATCCATATCTGGCTAATTTCCGTACAAACCAGTCGTTATACACAGATATTAAGCAAATAATAAAATAGCTAGAAAATAATTTAATATACGAATGTAAAAAGAAACTAATATTACAAAAATATAGAAATCGATGCCTGTCACTGAGAGACAAGTAATAAAATTATTTTTATTTTGTTGTCAGTGTAAAGTCGACTACATGGATAACGTACGTAACAACACAACAGCGACACGGTTGACGGTTTTTTCAACTACGTGCGCACAGATACTAAATTAAAGTCACACTGAACGGTGCATCCCTTCAATATAATTAAACTTATTCTAAGCGACACGTGGATAATACTATGATTTCTAATAAAAATAACGTAACGCACTGTATGCTACAATATCATATAAAACGAAAACTACACACAAAACATAATTACAATGAAAAATGTTGCTACATTTTATTTTTCTGAAATCTACCATTGTAAATTATAAATATTGGCATACCAAACTCTAGAACAAAATAAGTGAAATAAAAACATTTACATTACCTAATATTCGAAACTAACATTATTATTTAATTTTTACCAGTCCTTAAATTTTTAAGCGCACCGTAAGCGAAGCATCATTGGCAGTGAAAGTACGAGGGTGGTTCAATAAGTAGCCGTGTTTGACAACAGAGGTCGTTCCTGAGGGAAGTTGGTGTTATCATCGTGTGCTGCCATCTGTCAAACGACGGTAAAACAAATTTCAGTCAGATTGGTTAATGGTTAGTTTAGATTTGGCAACCATTCGAATAAGACGTGTGTCGTGATTTTCGCTAAGACAGAGTAAGAGCAGTATCGTTCGGTAATTCGTTTTTTATTTTTGGATGGGAAAAAATGCGAGGAGATAAAAGCAAAGTTGCATGCTGTTTATGGGGACACTTCGCCATCTATGACCACAGTTAGATATTGGTTCAACGAATTTAAACGTGGGCGAACATCCGTTTTTGATGAGGAGCAACCAGGACGCCCGGCAGACGTGGTTACCGAGGAAATCATTCATAAA
>DWED01000580.1:0-10853 GCA_018245795.1 Protelbella ruficauda | reverse complement strand
GTGATGACTGTGTCGTTGGTCGAGTGGTTGCAAGCGCGACTGCCGATCGGGAGGTCTTGGGTTCAAATCCCGGGTCGGGTACTATCGGATTTTTGTAACTTAGATTTTGTCGTACAATTTCTAGTAGTGGTTCGAAGTCTGGATCTGTGCCAGGTGTATAGCAATAGGCTCACCACCTATTCCATTGTGAGTGTACCACTCTCTTCTGCCTAACCCTTCTGGGATTAAAGGCGTGATCTTACATTTACGTTTCATGATCAGTCATAGCACTTAAGTTTTAGATAAAATAAACTTTTATTATTTGAAGAAAGTCCATAAGGCTTAATGTTATTAGTGAAATTTCCAAAAAATATTCAAAAGAAATTGGTCCTCCTGTAGCAAACATATCATCTATCCAACAGTCTTTCGAGCTCCGCTGCTGGATAAAGGGTAACCCTAATAGGCACTATTCTAGTATATATGGGACTTCTAAGTCAAAAGGTTGTCTTTTGTCTTTTTCAGGTCATAAGGAAACTTAGTTGGATGTCAACCTGAACATATTTTGTCGAAACATGGCTGACATTCGACAAATCATAGTGAGATGTAACAACAATGAATATGTTACATAAATTATTTCTATAGCTATGAAATAATTCAATTTAAGAAGTTAAAAGTTCATGATTAATATGGCCAATTTTTAACATAAGTTGTTATGGATAGTATTTGTAACAGACATGACTGGTCCACTAATAAGAATTGTCTGTGTATCTTGTGATGATCTATTTAAATCATAGAAATAATTCAGCATATAATATGATAATTTACAAAGTTACATTATTTAATTTAATTGTAACATATCTGTCCTTATAAAAAAACAATAATCATTTCAATATTTCATATAGGATCTATGTTGACATATATATCTACAAAATATAAAGAGCAGAAATTCACAGATAAATTTTTAACACTGAACACCAGGCAGGATAATTATTTTTTCGTAGGAAACAACACAATATGATTGCTATGGTGTTCAAAGACTTAAGAAAATGTAAAATATTTACAGAAAAAATGTATAAATATGTGATTTAGCAATATTATATGTAAACATAGGCATATTTACCCTGATCTGTATGTACTATATAGTGTTATATATCAGAAAACAAAAGCAGTCAACTTTAAAAATATATTCAAGTTTCAAGTCACTCTAGAATTTTTTTATTTGCCTAGAAACAATATGAATATTGTTTGATACTTGTATGTAAAATGTAAATGGTATACTAAATGGTAAAGTTTTTACTTTACCACAATTAAATTTTTTTGTCACAAATGTATATACATTACAAGCATACTTTAAGATATAGACAGATTTATCATAGTGTACAACATGTAACATGTGGTTTTACATGTATGATTGTCCTTGTATTTTAACTCACACAGTAAAATTATATCAGGAGGGGGGATTTTGTGACTATGGTGTATTTTTTTCAGATGAAATAAATTTCACATGGATTTACACTTTGAACATTCAAGATGTCCTCATACCTTGTCTACATACCTTGACTGTATGTCTATAATTGTCCTTTTAGAAGTAAAATATGGGTCAGGGAATATAACAATCTGCTGTATGTCAATATTCTATTATGATTATTATATCATCATACTAGGTTCCTTACGGCGTAGGCAGAGAGGAATGAGTGCCAAATGTCTCTATCTTTATGGACCTGCTGTGTTTCTATAATATGCATAATTCTCTTCATATATACTGAGGAGTGCTAAATAAGTGCATGAATATTCTACTCTATAATATTGTACAGAGGGGTTAATTCTGTTCAGTAATATGGCGGCAGTGTAAGCTTATCTACTTTAATATGATAAATGATCTTAGGATAAATTTTGTATTCTCAAAATTATTCTAATAATATATAGTACATAATTGAAAATAAATTAAAAACAAATATAACGAAACTTCAACGTTTCTTAAATGAACCAATCATCAAATTTTTGTAAACTGATTGACCTATAATAGGTAATAAGGAATGAAATATGTATATATCATCAACCCTTTTATTGCTCCATTGTTAGGTATAAATTTTCTCTTAAAATGAAAAAGGTTAAAACCTTAGTCTGTCACGGTGGTTAAGTGCAAGTTGGCAGACTTAACAAATCTCAGAGAATGTTTAATCATCATGCTTGATTACAGAATATAGCTTAATGTGTAATGTTGGCTATATGGGTACTTCTAAAAAATTTACAATTAAAACCTTTACAAATAACTAAATATTGGGCCTACATACAAAAATTTGTGTTACACCATGATCACATTAAAAAATGTATAATTGATATTATTGTATAGATAAATATACAAACTATACTATTTAAAAAACATCTGAATCATTAATAAAAGACATTGCAGTAGAAATAACCATTCCAATTAAAAATAATAACGAAAAATACAATGAAATGTGCTCCCATAATATCTAATGTAACACATACCAATCCATATATGAATTAGGCAATTAAACGCAAGTTGGTGTAAGACAGTTATATGTGAGAATTACATTAAGAGTCATAGTTAAATGTAAAAGTGTAAAAATATATAGTACATACATACATACTCTGCCTACCCTGTAAGGGACTTGGCATGAAGATATGTATGTAATATATATAGTATAAATAAAAAGTATTTATATTAATTTCATACGTTGATACTCACTTGTTTATGTTTTCCATTGTTAGAAGCAAAAAGAAACAAATTCATTAATATGTAATTGTCTTAAATATAACACATTGGTATTGTTCAGTAGTAAATATTAAAGGAAGAGACTATTCCATTCAATTTGACAGGAATTTGACTCATCATAGAATATATTTATATGAGAACTTTTAGTAGTAAACATGTTAGAGACTTTGTTTTGAGGGTGATCGTTATAGAGGAATGTTGACATACTCTGTGTATGCCAATAACATATGTGAATGCAAGAATTTACAGAAAAAGTTATAATACCTGTTAAGTTTTATTGCCACCATAAATTTTATTTATCAATGTGTCATATTACAGTAATTACTTTTCATATTTTATATGAATCAAGTCCAAAAATGTATTGGACTTCTTTTTAATATTGCAAATTTGCAACAACAGTAGTTGGTTAGTCAAATTTTCCTTTCTACATATCATAATGTGAATATTATTCAGGATTTTTTTTTACAAGTTAAACATAGTTTAGACAAAATGTTTCGTTAGTACATTGAAAACAATTGTTAAATTGTATGTCACAAGGAAAATAAATATAATATGTGACAGAGGAATCAAATGCTTTGGTATGAATTTTTTACAAGTAATATAAATTATGTATTAATGTAATAATTCGACTTTTTATTTTCTAAGTTAATATTTTTAATTGACAATGCTTCTTTCATTTTCTCTGAATGTGAGTTCCTGGATAAGAAATGTCTATTTAATGTTTCAAAAGTCCCACAAAATGGTCCATTTTCACTGATTAACAATTTGGACTTTTTTAATTAATAAAAATTACATTAACATGTTTTAGGACTTAATGAAAATTATGTAGGTTTTAGTTATGGGATTAGTAAAAAGAAAATAATTATTACGATTATTGATAATTACATCTATCAATGTCAAGAAAGAGTACTCCAAATATTTGTGTAAAGTTTTGCGAGTGCGAAAATAAGAAAATTAATTTGAAAAGTGAGAAATTATCTTGTAAGTATTTATTAATAATTACTTACTTTATTCAATAAATTACATTTTAAAAAGGGCCAGTATCCTTGTAGGAACTCTGATATATGCATACAATCTGGTAAGTTTTTAAATCGTTAACAAAATTTTGTTAAATAAGAATTATTTGGTATAAGAAATCTAAGGGTAGTCTTTTAAAGAAACGCCTATAATACAAACGTAGAATTTAAATTTTGGGAAACTTACCAGCGTTGATGTCCATGTCAATTCGGTTTTTCTGAATAACAAGTACTATACTGAAGTATTATTTCACATTTGTATTTCATACTGAAAGAACAAACACTAAAAGCATTGGCGCTATTGCGGCCATTATAGTAGTCAAACGTTTCACAGTTTTCCCGCGGTAACAATCTAAGAACTTAGTACTGCTAACTGAACATCGAAGTAAATTTTAACTAATGCAGTTTAAACACTAACTTGGGTAAATAAATTTGATTCCTATACATCGTTAATACTAAAATTACAAATTTCATTCTACAAAAAATAACTAGCCCTTCGAAATCCCTTTGGATGAATCGGAGACACACAGACCATCACAGTTTAATATCCTATGTATGTATATCTATATTATCTACGTTATGTATAACAAAGGCACAGATTAAATATACAGATTATAAAAGTACGAATTTGATTTTATAAGTGCTAAGGTGGAAACAGACTCATAACAGTGATGCGATAGGAACGGTGTAAGCAAATGTCGCATCTTAATAAAACATGCTAATTCGTATCACCACGTTTTATTAAATTGTTTGATTTGCCACGCGTTTAGTGTTCTGTGGTACGTTGTTGAGAGGAACGATACATTCTAGTATGAGGCAATAAAATCATTATTAATTAATAGATATTATATAAATAATATGAAATTCTATATCCCAACACAAGGAATATACAAAAGACAATTAAATATAATTTGTTATAAGTAAAATATATAAATGTTATTTAAATTAATTTTGCAACTATCAACTAAAGATATAAATGCAATACAATTAGTTGGTTAATGTTTAATCGGGATAATACTTATTTGATAGAATTTTCTTAGAATAGGCAGCATATGAGTCTATTGTTTAGATTTACAACATGCAGTTTTAATACAAGTAAATATTTCATTTCCATGTAAGATATTTGTTGGTGGCTTAATTGTTATCTTAGAAATGGTACGTCTTAGTTTCCGAAACAAATCATTGTCCCTTAATTGTCTATTGCCTTGTAAGTGCAGTATTCGAAATTCTCGTATTCACTAACGTTTCGCAGTATTTTTTTAATAACTTTATTAAATGATCTGTTGTCGGAAGAGCTAACATGTGCTAATAAATGTAGAAATATGTAGAGAGAAAAATTAAGGCAAGATAATAACTTTTTCTTTTTTTAAGCATTCATGTCACAAATTTTATTAAAGCAATTGATCTTCCTGTTATAGTTTATTTAGCATCAATATACTCTGATGAGCATAACAAGCTGTTCAGAGTTAAGAATTGATAATTTGTATTAAAGTTTCCGGAGTGCCATCAGACTTAATAATTAATGACCGAATGTTGTGAAAAAACAAAATGGCAATAATGACTTTTATTTTCGTAAAGCGGTTGATAACGACCGGAATTCGCTTATTACCATTCCTTAACAGCAGAATGTATTACCAAAAAACAGTGAGTACTTTATTTTGAACGGTAGTGATATTTCTTAAGGCCCTATGCCTCTCATACGGATCATCAATGTCATATAATATTTCTCCTCGTCATATTATTCTATTGGAACTTTCATATGACATAAATAAAGGTTTTCAGGAAGGTATTAAGTATTGAATTATATACTTATATTAGTTCTATATTTGAAAAATGTTAAAAGTTCGATTAAGTTTTAGACTTAAAAGCTGCATCTGCATCTTCATCTTTCTTCACTGATATATTGAACTACCAGTTCAATGCTCATGTTGGTTTTATCATCTTATAACAATTAGAGAAGTGATATTTGAAAATTAATTAAATTTTTTAAATGCTTAATTAAAATTAGAATATTGGCTCTTTAGGTAAATGTAGCGTGTGTTTATTAGATGGTTTTAAATATGTGTGTTGGTTCTAAATATAATCCACGATGTCATTAAAATTATTAATATAAAGATTACGTGTTTGGTTCGTAACTTGTCACTCTAATATTAAATTTTAAACAATACATCGATTTGTAATAACTATATTTGACAGTAATAGCATTAATCGAATGACATTGTTATGTACCATTGCGCTACTTTGAATATGGAACAAACCACTACATGTATTAGTTTTTTCTTGCTTATTGCTTAAATTATAGAAAAAAATTACTGTTTTTTATTACTTCTTTGCAACGTTCTACTTTCTCTACAACGCTAATACTTGATTATTTTGGGACAACTTCAGACACAGCTGTCTAGATCTGAATGTTGTAGAGTTTTTCTATGTTAATACGCAACTCATAAGCAACATATCCGACCTTTTAAATTATATTTATATAGACAATTTTACATTCTGGGTAAATACTCGAATAGTCGTGCTTGTTATGCAAATTTTTGTCCTGAGTGGGAACCAAACTTCAATCCCCCTAATTGGCCATCAAAGTTACTAAACATTAGATCATCAGGCCAGTGTTTATTTATTATGTGTAACTATCACATGCACTAGCAGGAAGTGTAACATTATGATTTTGGGCACTATTTAATTCATCATCATCATCATCAGCCTATCTCAGTCCACTGCTGGACATAGGCCTCCCTCAATTTTTATATTTAAACTAAAAACTATTATATATATATATATATATATAACTATATATCCCCAACTATTTAATTGGGATAATATTATTATATTTTAGATTCTGCAATGTTTGTCTATTCTGGTATGTCACTGTCACATGACAACAAACTGTCACTTGACAAGTATAAATGACATGACGTTTGTTTTCAGAATTTCACATTTCTGATTTACGTTTTTAATTTCTTATTCGTTGGCCTAAAATAATTGTCATAATATAAAGGACGTGTTAAATTTTATTTTACTCATCAATTTCTTGTGAGGTTTTAAACAAATGCGTATTTGTTGAAGTTTCAATGGGTAATTCGGGCCTGAAACAACACTATGAAACCGCGACGAAGACTGGTGTTTTGCAAATATCAAATAATAAATTGAAAGACATACCTGTTGAAGTTTTGGATTTGTCGGATCACTTGAGGAATCTGGATTTGTCGAAGAACAAAATATCATCTTTACCTAATGATATCAGCAGATTTAAGGTGCTGAAGCAACTCAATTTGAGTTCAAATCTTATAGAAACATTACCTGAATCGTTGGTGAACCTAAAGAAATTGGAATTACTTAATGTATCTCATAATAATATATCAAAGTTACCTTTCTCGTTCGACAATTTGTCTAATTTGAAACAAGTGTATTTAAACAATAACAAGTTCAAACAATTCCCTAACCAGTTACTTGGTCTTCCGAGTTTGGAAGTGGTCGATATCTCCAGCAATAAGATAACCGTTGTGCCCTGTGGGATGGGACAGTTACATGCTGTAGAACTAAACTTAAGTCAAAATGAGATATCCAATCTTGGAGATTTGCATCAAGCTCCCCGATTAAAAATTTTGAAATTAGAAGAGAACTGCCTAAGCCTAGATGCAATCACACCAGACTTGCTAAGAGAATCCAAAATCCATACGATAAATTTGGATGGCAACCTGTTTGATCCAAAGCAGCTAGCATCATTAGAAGGTTATAATGAGTATACAGAAAGGTATACAGCTATGAAGAAAAAAATGTTTTGACGTTACATTCCTGTTTTACTGCATGCAAAATATATATAGGCTATTCCTGTGTGCTGTGGATGTTTAACACTATATTAAACTCAATGAGATGATGTGTAACATAGTAACATTTAAATGTAATTTTTTATCTGTATGTGTTCACTTCCTTTCACACTGAGTCAGTGAATACTTTGTAATGCTCACACTAATCTGTTTTCTGTGGAGCGAAATGATAAAAAGCACAGATAATAAAGTATGTACATTGTGTAAATTATAACAAAGGAAATAGATTGATAGGCTTGTGTAATATGAAGTAGTTTGAGTATGCCATTTCCAAAAAAGGCTCTGAAGACAGTTTTGATAAGATTTCAACTTGATTGTAAAATGAACATTTATAACTTTGTGGCAATGATTCTTATATACTTTTCCATGATACGATCACAAAATTTTTTTTACATAAACACAAATTTTTAATATTATCATCACACTGCACAAATTTTAAATAATTAAGAGCATTGCTCTTTGCTTACATGTTTTTTAATCAAAGAGTTTATAAAGTTTCAAAAATAAAGATTTGATGCATGTTTTTCTTTTATATAAGTTTTAATTCATTTCCTTATTATAAAAAATTTGTTAATTAATACTGCTGCGAATATTCAGGAATAGTTAGCTTTATGTAGCCAATGATCGTTTTCGTATGAACACCTCCCACGGTTTTTAAACTGTAAATGAAACAATGGTTGTCATTTTATTTGTCTGGCTCTAGAAAAACATTTTATTAAGCTGTAATGTTATATCTATGTAAGCATTCTTTTGTTGTGTAGTCTTGTAGTAAAATTTATTTTTCTGGAGGTAATATTCGAAAAGAATTTCATTATTATTTTTACTCTCTACTTTCTAAATGTGGCACTTTAAGGGTAATTGGGCATGCATGTAAAAACAGCCTGTGCAACTGACAGCTGGCAAAGAGTGGTAGTTAAGACATTAGTTAGTGTTTCTCCGGTTGATTAGTGATAAATTGTTTAAAGAGTTGTTTTTAAACTACAGTTCTTATACCAAGTATTAGTTTCGTCATTAATCTGTCCAGTATCCTTTGATATGACAATTCTGCGTTCTAGGCTTCATCTATTAGCAACAAATAAAAAATACATGTGACATGTTTTAGGCCTGTTGTGTATCAGTTTTTCTCCTCTATTTTTTTGGCAGAACATACCTGCAGTTAAATGCAGAGAGCTAAAGAGATGGTTTTAAAATGGTATGGCATGGACATGGTAAAAGATAATAAATCATAGCTTAGAGATATTTCAGCTGTGAAACTCTTGTGTTACACACAGTGGCGACCTGGCATCGCCTTTGCAGAGCCACTTTTAAAACGATCAGAGTAGAAAAAAGTTAACATTATAATTTTATTTTATCCTTAGGTATACATTAAATGAATAAAATGGTTTTGTCACAAAATGTAATATTGGTCATATCAACATTTTCAAACTTTAAAGCGTAATTGAAATATTCATTTAAATTTTACTTTTAACGTACTCTTTCGTCGCTGTCATCATTTTGTCTATGTACATTACATTACGTTCGTCAACTCTAACCTTATCACTCACTTTGTTGGCTTCATATTTGCTTTCAATAGATAAACTTAACTTATTAACACTAATTGCAGTGTAAATTATTTATGAAGGAGGAGTTACATAAGACCAAGATTCCTAAAATGTGCTCGCGTGATCGTGATACCGGAATAAAAGTCGAGTCGGGAGTTGAAAGAGAAAACGAAAATGTTAATAAAAAAACAGAAGACAATCTACGTGGGTCTTTTGGGTTGGTCGTGGGTCGAGAAACATTTAAAACACAAAGTGACACATTTTTGAACGATTTCCCTTGCCTAGCTGAAATTATTCCTTCAACATCATCATGCATGTCATTTGGTAAACATATAGCAAGAATAGTGAGCAACAACAATGTTGTTTCTTACACCACCGCTCCCACCACTTATCGATACTACTTATCTAACCAAGAATATGCATCTTTGTCTAACGGAGTTTCAAATATAAATTCTCAAAATGATCAGGTATGCCGTTAACAATTAATGACAAAGACCGAAGCGAGGTTGGGTTGAAAACTCCAATCCGAGCTAAAATCGATTTTTCCCCCGTAATCTATAATGGATGTCATCGATTCAGTGAACATCAGTATCGTAATATGGCATAGGTTGAATAATTTGAAGGCACTAAATGATTTATCTACAAACAAATGAGGTCGTTAACTTCTTTCCGTGTCCAATGTTTGTAAATGTAAATGAATATGTCTATGTGATTGGATGTGAATGAATGAATATGTGATTGGAAACATTTTTATGCAAAACTACAACGAAAAAAATATTCGAAATAAATATATACAATGAATGGCAAGTCGAGAAAATCTTAAATTAGTAACAAAATTAAAAACAGAGTATTTCTTGATAATGTTAGATTTTATGTTTTAATGGCTTCTTAACGGTTGCAAAAAATACCGCTAATAGTTTGATTAATTATATGATCACAGAGGCAGAACAGCTGAGTTTATCACCGCAAAATTAAGTGCGGCCAAGGGCACGATAATGAAATCAATATGCGTAAAGAAAAAAGTGGTGTTCCGAAACGTAAACTTGAAATGAATCTGCCAGGTTATTTTTTACCTTGTGGTAGACTGGGAGCTGAAATTTCATGAAGATGTTTAGTAAAATAATTTTTTTTGGTTTGGTATCTGCATTCTGTATGCCAGCTCGAGGCAGCGGTAATCTAGTTTATAAGCACGAGCAAAATCCTTTGAAGTAATGCAACAACTTGCCAATATAATCACAGTAGGAGAAGCATCTATAGCTTTATGAAAATAAGAACTGAATATGTTTATCCACGTATATGTAAGAAACGACGGCATTTCGATGCTTAAATATATTAAAAAATATTGAAACTTACCCCACTATCGAAGTAGTCTTGAGAATTATTGCCGCAAGACCTGTGATAGTTACGCCTGCTAAGGGGACCATGTCGAGGTTAAAATATTATTTTAACATATTTTTAGAATTCGATGACTCAACATCGGTTTTCAACTGTTGCTATTCTCTTAATTAAGAGTAACGTAGGTCATTTTTTTATATTATTATGCTTTAAAAGATTTTTCGTTTTTAGAAAAGTCGCTAACATCAATTTTAAATCCATGCGTAGATGTCTTTTATTGCATTTAAATACATCAGTTTTTCGTTATTAAAAATTTGCCGTCTTTACGTACCTATGTTATTTTTATGTTTTAATATACCATTTTAAAGCTCTAAATTTATTTATTTATGAATTAAATTCTTATAAATCATTA